>VZTL01042386.1:0-12012 GCA_013400535.1 Scopus umbretta | reverse complement strand
CAGGGCAAGGGTGGTGTCAAAAGGAAAAGTCAAGACTTTCATTACAAGTTGGCACAGATGGGGTTGAGACTTAAAGACTTGAGTCAGTACAACCCCAAATATATGAATTATGTCATCAACAGGACTGCACCAAAAATTAAGTTCTTACCAATTTTTTCTCACAGATGAGGGACTGCACAACAGAACACTGTGCCCACAGAAGACTGCTATTGCAAGATTTTGGGAATTAAAAGAATATCCCCTATATCTAAGGCTTAATACATCCTTAAACTACATAAATTAAGGTAAAAGAGCCCCAGACAGAAAACAGTTGAGACACAAAACTGTGAAACTGAAGCAATTCCAGGTTTAAAAAAAAAAAAGTAAAGTGGACATAATACTTCAACTATTCAATTGAGTTTAGTCAGTGTATTGACACAAGTCACTGCATGCCGGTGGCAGCACAGGAATTTGGTGGTGGTATGCTAAGGTGGCAGTGGTATGTTAAGGACTTGTCTCTCCAGTATTAATTTGGTTGCACTGTGCTGCTCTAGCAACAGCATCGAGCAGAAAGCCTGAGAGAGTTTCACCTGTCAAAGAAAAGCAAGTTATTCCAGAGGAGACAGGCGTCCTGGGGAACTAAAGCAAAAAGCTTCCTTGAGTTAGAATTTTCAGTAAAGAAGTCTTAATTTTTTTATTTTTTTTTTAAAAACGGTGGCATGATTTGGCATAAAGCTGCAGACTCAGCAGAAAAAACAAAGACAATATTTTTAATGGAAAAGGAGAAAAAAATTAATGCTGTACATGCTTTTAATTTTAACCACACACACACACACACAAGCATTACATTTACATATACATTACACACAAGCCACCAAATGAGTTAACTGCTTCGTACTTCCTATGCATTTTTTTTCTTATTCATTCCTTAATACAAATATTATTCATCTACACATTAGCTTAATCTATACTGAGAAAAGCGTAAGACTCTTCCATAAAGTTTGCCTAATAGAAAAAGGGAAATCCAAGTAGTATTAAAAAAAATCTGAAACATGTTCATTTACATGCTGCAAAGACCAACATTACTAAAATGCACCATGGAAGACTTACCGATATTGCCAACCAGTGACGAGATTGGTATATTTCATTAAGTAGCCATAAATATTTTCCATGTGATCACTATTAAAAACAAAACAAAAAAACAGAGAGAAAAGCAATCAGACAATACCAAACAAATTTTAGATCTTCCCAGCTTTTGATCATCATCATCTGTTCTCAGAAAATGAATTTTCATTTTTAGAACAGCACTACCATTTTAAGAAAGCTACCAACACTTAACAGATTTTCCAGCCTCCTTTCTAAAACAGTTTCATAAGACAGTTTATCCAGACTTACTAAACTCCAAATAATTTCAAGGCCTAATTAGTTTCACTAATACTTGAGTTTTATTCAGCAGGCACTTCTGGACACATTTGTACTAGTTTCAGGTAATTAAAGGCTTAGTATGCATGCTGCTTCTGTTTCCTGCTCCCTCTTCTAAGCAAGCTTTGTATTTTTGGACTCCTGAACAAAATTAACTTTTACTAGCTTATTAACAGGAACCTGGCCATAGTGACTAACTAAAACCAGTCCCTAGGTACTCCTATACCAATGTGTTTTTATTTATCTTTAATGCCCAGAACCCTTCCCGACTACATGAACAATCATGCTCTTGAACAGATGTTCTACAGAACACAACACGCGGGTGCAGGTCACATCAAGATATCCTGAAATTTAAAAGAAGAGCCGAAACATCTCCTCCTCTGCCCTGGCAAGAAAATCAGGTAGTTTCTCTTCTAAAGCCTCAACTTGCAACATCCACCAAAAAAGACAACCCATCGAGAGCATTTGGCACAGAGACTTAATATCACTACAGGCAAAATACATTGCCACTTCTGAAAAACAATTGTCCTAAATAAGGCTTACAAGTCTCATGGCTACAAAGTAATGATCTTAAAACCACAGTTTTACCTATTTTATAGTGTACATTCTCATAATTCTAGAAATGCCACCTCAATGCCCTCGCCTCTTACAGTGGGACACAATCTTACATACAAGAACAACTCCTGCTAAACAATTCAGGTCCAGCACAAGAAAGAAATCCTATTGTTTCAATTCTTCATTGGAAAAATGACCCAAATACCAGATACCGACTACTTGCTTTTTCAAAGAAGCTCATATTTAAGCCATCTTATTTAGATTTTAAATTAAGATTTCTGTAGCTCATAGAATGTGAAGATTAAATGAAAATTATTCAGAGTCATTGGAGCAGCAGGCTGTCTTGGTCCTTAAGAGGTCAAAGTACCCCCATATCAGCAAAAATGGAAAGGGGAGGAAAAATAGGACCACTACAGCCAAGGGATCACCTTCATTAGTGGATTTTGGTTGCAAACGTAGTCAGACCAAATATTGGGGTAAATTTCAAATAATAGCTGAAGCTGCTGTCTATGCTTCTATTACAAGCATTATCAGAATCATCAGATTAGTTAGATACCTACCAGTTCAATAAATATAACATAAGTAAGTTTCTTCCTAAAGGAAACTATTTAGCATGCCACTAATGAAGATAACCTCAGGCTAAATCCCTGCCCTATGAATCAATGTCATATCACTGTCATTCAGTAATACTACTTAAAGAAGAGATGCAATAACGTACATTTTTGAAGAAAAACCAAGTTGCTGGTTTTTAATGTTACACTGAAAAACAAAAATATGTGTTCTAGCTATTACTGCAGCAATCAGTATTGCAGTAATATCCTGCAATGGAGAGCAGCCAGCGGGACTATCTAGGAATTTAATTTCTAATAGCTCATTAAGTGGTACTACAGATAAAAATAAAACTAAGGAGAGCGGAGGGTATTCAGGCTATCATATATTTTAAGGGTACAAAAATGCTAAAGGAAACATAACCAAACTCATCCTCTGCAGACGCCTCTCATTTGTTATTATTGGCATACAAGGGAAGTACAGTTTAGACTTGCTCACTGTCTTAATCTAGCTGAAAATTATGAGATTGCATAGTAATAAAAATGTATGAGCTTGGTTTTCAATTGTCTGAAAATTGTCCCTAGTCACAGCTAATTGTTTTTCAGTGTTAGTGAATGCAAGCTTCACCCTTGCTTTTCAGTTTGACATCGTACAGAGCCGTGCACACGGGGGCTAGATAGAGCTGCTGTACTCCACCACCTAACGCGCCTCAATCACAGGCACGTTTAACAGACTGCAACGAATACAGCAGGACTATATGTACGGCCTTGGAAGTCCATTCATCTGACAAAAGTAAATTAAACAGTCTTTGTTAAAATCATTTGACAACTTTTTTTGAGCGTGACAGATGATATAGCTGATTTTGTCAGTCTTTAGAAAAAGGAGAGTCACCACAGAAGGGAATGCAGCCCTTTCGGTGATGTACTTCCACATCGAATGGGCACTTGAATACATTTTGCCTTCACCTGCATGTTCCCCTCCACTTGGATTTTCACTTTGACTAGACCCAAACTTCTCCAAATGCCTCCTCTTCAATAATTCCTGTCTCTAACCTCAACAGTCCCAAAAGTTGATGGTTTAACTGAAAAACTTTGAAAACAGCCCCCCAGAGAAGTCTGAGAAAGTGACTGAGGACAAGCAAGCTAGTCACCTCCAGCACTGCGGACACTGCCAATCTGGAAGGAGCACACTGCAGTAAATGAACACGAGCGCAAGCGCATGACGTTAAACACGCTGACCAGCTGTGTTTCAGAATCCCTAACTTGGCACGCAGGGGGTCCCCAAACCCCATATCTCACACAAAAGAGCTGTAACTCAATGTGCAAGGTAAAGCTCAGAAGTACATTTAGCAGGTGCCTCCCACTCGCAAGCAAAAAGACCTCATCCGCCCGCACAAGGTCGTAGAAAGGTACTGAGCACCAATGGCCAAACCTCAGCACAGAAGAGCCCAACAAGCAGCAGCAGTGGCTGGTCCAGATCCCAAGACGCGCAACAGTCAGCTGTGGGGGGGAATTCCTTACGGACTAACCTCTGCAGCAGAGGAGGAATATAACATGCTGACCGCCAGGGATGAGAGACTGAGCTGTGGCTTGCTTTTTGGGAGACTGGAAAACATAACAATAGCCAAAGTCCAAAGAGATGGAGCACAAACAGAGGTCCCTGCTAAATGAGCCGCTTCTTGGACAATACTGATTAAATTGTTTTCCTTCTTAACTGTGTTCATGCGTCTGCAACAGAAGTGCACAAACCCAAAAGACTATCTTTAGTTTTTACCCTGCCAAAGGCTGGGCAAACTTTTAGCACCCAGGCAAGTAACAGATTAGCCTGCCTGAAGGGTATGAAAAACTTCATTATTTAAAACATTTCCCTTGACATTATAAGGGCCTAGAGGCAAACAAATAAGCAAATAAAAAGAGTAAAAGCACAGAGCTTACAGGCACTAATCATAGTCTCCCAGCACAAATTCCCACACCATGTAGGCCAGGTAATTTTCAACATTTCAACTAAGGCTTGTTTTTAAATAAGTAATAATTTTATACAGTAAAAAACAGATTTAAATCCAGTCTGAAAATTGAAATTCACAAAAGGCAGACTATAACTGTACACAAACACATTACAGAACTACAGTTAACTTCCTAATCTTCTTCTGGATAAGCACTAGTACTTTCCTATGAATACAGAAAGACATTCTCAGTATTATTTATGAACAACGAGGTCGTGGAATTATAACGAGAACATCTCTTCAATGATTTTAAGAGTAGTGCCAAGAGTTAAATATCTGCAGATATTTGATCTGCAGCAAGAGTTAAACTTAAATATCTGTTGTTGCTAAAGCAGTGTTGAAAGGGAGTTAACATCGCAAAGAAACCCACAAAACCCCAGTAATATTTCACTAGTATGAAATTAACAGCAAAGCTCTTCAGAGCGCTACAGAAAGCTTTTAAGATGGTAGACTTCAAGAACAAGAGGCTGAGGTTCAGGCACTGGCTCTGCTCACAGATAACCACAGTTAGTAAAATATGACTAAGATCTTCCTTAAAGCCCTTACCAGCATTGTTTCTAATGAAAAAACCATAAAGCCTGTTTCAAAGTCACCAGTGTACTTTAGAAGTCTCCACAGTTCCCAACATTGGGGTTTTTGACTTATAGAAAACAGATTTCAGAAGTGAATTTGACACAAAACACTGAGCAACTTATCTGAACAGTGAGGGCTGGCTGCACCAGGATCCTTCCCAACTTTAAGAATACCTTTGCATTCACACTGCTGCCTATGTGCATGTACATGTACCTGTGGGTACACCTATCTTTCATAGCTAAGATGCTGTTGTTGCTATTCAAAATGCTTATTACAGCAGTCTCAGATTGTCAAAGGAACAGCAACAGCTCAGCAACGATGAGTCAACAGCCCCTAAAGTCCATATTTCTGTAGAAATTCACGTGTCCTTCTGTCAAAGAATGACAAAAAACATTTAAGTGTTGCAACAGACCTGCCACAGCCTTAAAGATGTAAAAAAAAAAAAAAAAAAAAATTTAACTTTTGCTGGACTACTTTAAGTGAGGATACTGTACAAAATACAATCCAGGAAAAAATTATGCAGGAACTCATGGTACAACATCTGAACTCCAGCCCAGCACGTTTACCACCCCAAAAATCTGGGTTTTTTCCACAGGCTGGACACCACTGAACTTGGCTGCCCATTTATCACACTTCCTTAGTTTATAAAGATTGTGAGATGGACTGAAACTGTCCCTAAGCAAATGACTGAAGTCTATGCAAAATTACTAATTAATTCATATTCTTTCCAGAAAACTATCCTTCCCCAATCTCAAAGATGTTTACCACAAGCCAGATTTCTACATATCTGAGTGTTACTAAAATACAATAGGAATAAAGCATTCACAAAGGATTACTGTTAGTTTATTTATCCTATTCTAGTTTTATTTGTCCTTTTCTAGTATGCCTCTTAAGTTGCAGCAGCTGTAGTACCTAGCAGGCTGGTCTCCTGTCCTGGGGGAGGAATAAGATAGCGATAGCCAGGCCAACTTCCCCCTGTATCCTGTTTACGTGCAGCACCCGAGTCTTGAACACAGATGCTGAGGAGCAGCAGTCCCAGAATGACGTCTTTTAGTAGCTTCTGCCAAGACAGCCAGGTTCACACCTGAGAAGCACAGGGCCAACATTTTCTCCAAGAAGAAACACCGACGCAGAAGGCCTCCCCACCCTTTTTGATTACCCCTCACAGTGCAGCTCTCCCCAAAAGCAAACAAATCACCACTAGCAGTGGCACAAAATTACACCCATCTGGAAAGCGATTACAGAAAAATTCCAAGACTGCCCTTCTGATGATTTTCGTTTTGCTGGGACCCAGACAGCACTGCGTGGGATACTTTGAGCAGCCAGGTCTCTGAAGACCCAACAGCTGTTTGAAGAGCAAATACAGCAGCCAAAGGCTTCCCCATGGACTTGCGTAAGGCCTGGCTTCAAGCAGTAGCTGAGTATGTGTGGATTTGCTTCCAGCAGGAAGGGTGACGTGGAGCCTGGAGCCCATGCAGATGTCAGGAGGGCTCCTGAAGGGGGATCCAGCCTCCATAGCTGCCACCACTGCCATTATGACCGTGCCTTCAGGCCCTGGCCAGAGGAAGAGGCTCCTCTCTACTGAGCTCACAGCAAGATGCAAAAACCTGGTGAAAGAGACTGTCTTCAGATTAAAAGCTAGCAAAGCATAAAGAAAAGGAAAGAAAGAAATCAGGATCGTAACAGTGCAAACCAATGAGCGGTTTTGACTACATAGTTTGTGAAAAGCAATAATCATTTTCACTGAACTCGTTTATCTCTATCTGCCCATGGGCTGGCCATCCATAACAGCTCGCTTACCCACAACACACTGATTCCCCTTTTTGTTACATGCAGGGGAAGGGTGGGGCAGAAGACAAAAAAAACCCAAAAAACCAACCAAACAAAAAAACCCTAAGTCAGCAACAGGAACTTTGGGCATATCTTCTGCAAGTACAAAGATGACTTGCTCCCACTAAAGCACCACCACGTTAAGCACACTCCAGTCCCACGGCTTGTTGGTACAAGTGTGGGTTCCCCAGTACACCCAGCAAGGTAAGGCAGAAGCCTCCATGTTGCTTACATAGTACCTACATCAGTAAGTTAGCTCTGCTTTTCCAAAGGGCTTTCGGAAGAAAGAAAAAGCTAACCTTGCTGCACAATTCACCAGCGGTGCCCTGTGCTCACCTGTAAAGTGGCAGCAGAGCTCCTGCTCTTCTGCTCATGCGTCTTACTCAATTATAAGTTTAGAAACCAACAACAAGTGCAAGGAGAAAAGGTCCAACCATATTACAAGAACACTGACAGTAGACCCTGGGGACGCTTCAGAATACCACTTGGCCGCAAGCGTGCTAGCAACACACACATCATCATTAGACATAAAAACTTCTCTTAAGAATGTACTCCTGTAAACCCTTGAGAGCACAGACACGCATTGGAAGAGCGGTGCAGGCTTGCCATGACGGAGGGGTGCAGCAGAGCCAAAATGACCTGTCAGCTGTCCACGAGCCCGGCACGACGCAGCCCAGGCTGCCTATGCCCTGGGTGAGGGGCTCTCCCACCGCCCAGCCTCCCGCTATCAACACGGCAGCTGCGTTTGCACCTGAAGTTTGTATCAATACAAGTTCTCAAGGGGAATGATAAGTCAAGCTTACAGGTTTTTTTAAAACCATCCTAATTAAACTTGCATTCTATTCTCCTCTTTCGTGCATTAATGCCACAGGTCAATTATACACAAATGAAAATGTAACGCTTTTGCAGGGTAGCGACAGAAAAAAAGGAAGAGATAATATTTAATTAATAAGTAGCAAAACACTGCTCTCGTTGGACCACTATAAAGCTGATTATTTAACTACTTTATCATTTAGAGAGCTCTTTAGTTCTCAAAATACATCTGCCTGGAAGAAAACTGCAGCGAGTTTCAGCTAAGCAATTTCTCCTGCACGTACAGGAACACCTCAAGTCAGCAAGAACTCCACTCACGTACAATTTATTTGTGGATTTGCGTCAGCATAACACAACTGAAGCTGGACCCAAGAGTCAGTAGCCAACCCTGCAGATTTTTCTGTAATGATAAATAATACTCAAGCCATCCCTGGAAAAAAAAAACCTGTAGATTTAGACAACAACATTTTAGAGCTGGAGCGTACAAAAAATAGGCACCTCAAAAAGTCTGAACTCTCCACTTGAGACCTCTGGAGAACAATTGTTGCCTGCAGCTTTGATAGCATGTATGTTACCAGTTTACATTAGCACACCATAATACACCGTTTCACATATTATTGTTACCAAAACCCAAAACTTTCCCTTGAGGTCTAGTTTCAGAAAGCTCAAGCAGTCAAATTAAAGCTACTCTGCTCAGTGAACAGTGCCGGCATAACGTAAGCAAGGCAAACATACTGATGGATGAGCACCTTCGCCATTTTGGACTGTCTGCTACCTACCACACCTCAGAGAGCAGTGGAGCCTGGTAAGCACTATTCACAGAAGCTGGTGGAGCAATCCTCTGCATCGCTTAGTTACTCCAAGCACAGTCCAACATGGTTTAGCTTACTACGCATTCCATCCCAAGGCATCTTGGTCTGCTTCTAGTCTAGTAGCTCGTATCCTACCAGAAATATAAAGATATGACCTTCCAGTTTTAAGACGTATTTGTGATCGTGACTTCAAAAAGATTATATTGACAATTACGCGTTGCCATCTTGGACTTTGCAGCAATAATACACTAGCTATTACATGGAAGGTAAATACACTGACCAGCTACTCCAGATAAGCCTCTTGCCTTTTTAATTATTTTTGAACCATTTTTGAGGCATGTCAGATTAAATACAGAGGATAACAGTTGTTACCACCTTCCAAGCAAGCAAGAACACACTTAATTGTTTTCTAAATATTCAGAAAGACCATAAGCCTGGAGTACAACACAGGCAAAAAACTGTGTGGACCACCAGACTCAAGAAGCAACGGCCAATAGTTTGAAGTCTAACTAGCAAACAATTACAAGTGATGCACTTCATGGGTCAATATCACTAAATGCCTCCGAGCTGGCCGTGGACCAGCATGCGCTCTCTGCAACCTCTCAGGTGAGAACAAACCTCGTGGAGCTGTCGAGGTGGGCTGCCTTTTCGGGGGATCCCGACTGTCTGGAGGAAAAGGCTGAACAAGACCACCTGAACTTGGACAAAAGCAATGCAAAGCCTTGTGCCTGGGTTGAACTAACCCATGGATCAGTGCAAGCTAGTTATGTCATGCCAGACAAGAGAAGGCTGAGGGACCTGGGTCTGTTCAGCCTCCTTCATAAGCAGGGAAGGCTTAATGGGCATCTCACCGCTGTCTCCCCTACATATGGAACGGACAGAGACAGATTCTTTATGGAGTTGCACAGCAGAAGGACAAGCTGCAACGGTCCCGAGTTGTAGAAAAAAGAAATAAAAATTCCATGTTTGACACAAGGAAAAATTCTTCACAACTCGAGGAATTAAGCCCTGGACCAGGAGCCCAGAGAGCCTGTGGCATCTCCATCCTTGAAGATGCCTAAAACTCAATCAGCGGCTCTGAACAACCTCTTCTAACTTTGAAGCTGGCCCTGCTTTGAGCAGGAGGCTGGACTAGGGGTTTCCCAGAGGTCCCTCCCAACCCAAATTATTCTATAATCCTTGGATACAGAGAAATTAAACAAAAATATTCCCACATTAAAATTGAGGCATAAGGTACTCAGAAGGTTTAAACTCTAATTAAGAAAGCACATGTGTTAACCACTTATAATTATGACAATATGTAAAAAGAGCAGAACTACTTTCTTGTTCAGTGCTTTAAGTGGACAGTGGTTCCCAGACAAGAAATTGTTCAGAACTGCTCCTTTTCATTGTGCAATGAGCATCAGGTATTACTCATTTGGCACTCATGTGCTAATAAAGAGTCTCCTTATGGTTTTCTTCTCTTGTGCTTGTCATCAAGATTTATGAAGGAGTCATGTACTAAACAATAAAAGGATGAGGACATTATCATCCTATTTTACACATAGAGAACTGAGGTGCAGTGAATTTTCAGCCTCTCTAACTTTGAGATAGTTGTGGCCCAATTTTTATTTTATTCATACATTCAAATCACAGCTTCTGCTGATTTCAGCTGCAGCTGTGACCCTGTAAAAGTTTTGCAAAATCAGAGCCAATTGTTCCTAAGTAGGCCTCTGAGAAAAAGAGGAACACACAGTTAGCGATTACAGGGGAAAACCAGTTTAAATGATATGACTGTTACCACAGAGGAAGTCAGATCCAGGGTCAGGAACCAGCTCCTTAATATAGCATCCTGCAGTTCTGCCCAGATCTCATGCTTTCTGTTACATCTCCACTGCAACAAACAAAACCAACTTCCCAACACAAACTGGGCTCTTCAGGAAACTGATGTGTCAATGCCTAAACATTAAGTAAGATCTTAAAGATTTCCAACCTCATTGAAAACTCAGGAATTTACACCTGGAGGGAAAAAGAAAAAATGCACACCCATAGCAGAAAGCCTTCCCCCTGACACTGACATTCCTGCTCCAAAGCAGGATGTCAAATATAAGATTGTCAGCTTAACACACACGAAGAAACAGCATTTCTCCTACCCCACTTCAGCCTGCCCTCCATTCCCACGTCAGCACTAGACACACCACACAGAAAATCTGAAGTGGTACAAGCTTTGCAAGCACCCTAAAAAGAAAATTGTCCAGCAGCATTACCAGCAGGCAGTGATCCCCTGCAAGAAGAATTCATCAGCACTGGCAGGTGATCACAGTGCATGTCAAAGCAACGTCCTTAAGCAAACGGGGGTCCTTGCACACATGCCTTAATTTTCACGGTACGATGAGTACAGCACAAGCACCTACCTAGGGTAAACTAACAGCAGCAGCTGGCACTTTCTGCTGCCACATTAAGGGGTGTGATTAGGTCAGCCACACGGAGTCTGGTTTTCATCTTTTCTCTGGGGAGAGGACATGTGTGGCAGAGCAGGATGTTAATGTTGTAGGCAACTTTAATTAACCTGCTGCTACACAATTACATTAGAAGAGGTGAAGTTGAAAAATACCCTTTGCACTTAGCGAAGGATAGGCATTTGTAACAGCCATTAACTCCTGCAGAAATCTATTCCATGGAAAGCACAAATTATTTGATATTTAGAAGCTATCCAGAACTTTGTGCTGCTTCAGTTTAGCTTAATTTAACTCTAAATGAATATCCCAGTATTAACACAAGTATCCTGCGATGCCAGAACCAACTCCCACATTTGTCAGCCCTGCCCCAGTGATTTTTACACCCTGCCCGTTCAACATGGGGACGCTCCGAGAAGGGAGAGGAACACTGCTCTTGACAGCCGCTCACTGAGGAGTGACAGGGCTGGAGAACAGAACCCAGACCTCGCTGACCTGGTTCAGAAATTGGGTTCAGGTTCCCTACTAGAACATCAGCTATCGTGAAGCTCCTGTTTAAATTACCCAAACCTGTCTCCCCAAGTCTATCCACTTACTACCCCTCACACAGAGATTTACTTCTCTTAATTTACAACGCATCTGAGCTTCCATCTGCTCCAAGCCCATTCTTCCAGGTTGTAAATACATGTGCGAACATGAATGGCTCACCTGCCTTTTGGGAAGTGCTTGGGGCTTCAGCAGCTGGTAAAGTCAGCTTGATAAAAGATGACCTTAATATTTTAATAACACAGAATAGATCCTGAGGTGGATATAACCAGCTGACCACTTTACATACAGGTTTCTTGCCTATTCTAATGAGCAAATTATGTGAAGTGCAGCATTTCTAAATTAGTGTTATGAATATGGTATGCTCTTTAAGCAAAGACTCAAATGAAGATAACGAAATTCAGGCACCAGGTTTTTCAGCCATTTCCCTCCAGCATATCAAACCAACGTGACAGCCATCCCAATCTGATTTTTAGTACCAAAAGGAATGCAACAC
>VZTL01042385.1:3273-28053 GCA_013400535.1 Scopus umbretta | reverse complement strand
GGGAGGGGGGGGAGGAGGGAGCAGCTCACAGGAACCCTCCAAAAAAAAGATGGCGGCGGGCTCGGATCTGCTGGATGAGGTTTTCCTGAACACGGAGGTGGATGAGAAGGTGGTGAGCGACCTGGTGGGCTCCCTGGAGTCCCAGCTGGCGGCCTCCGGCCACCACCACCAGCACCACAAGGCGCAGGAGCCCCTGAGGGCCGCTGGGGGGCTGCTGGGGAACCATGTTGTGAGCAGCAGCAGTAGCAGCAGCAGCCCTAGCCCTAGCCCTGGAGGAGTAGTAGTAGGAGGCAATGCTAATGCCCAAACAGAGAGCAGCAGCGGCAGCAAGATGGGACTGAGTGCCCCAGAGATCACAAAAGCAGGTAACGTGGGCAGGGGTGGGGGGCTCCGAGGGAGAGGGGCCCTCCCCTCCCCCCACTCCCCAGCTCCGCTGCCTCCTTCCCTCACTGCTTTCCCCCCTTTCCCCTCTCTCCTCCTTCTCGTTGTGGCAGGAGCGGGAGTGCAAAGGGTGGTATCGATCATCTGGGGGAGAGCCTCCCCTCATCATGCCCCCTCGGTGTGTACCCGCGCCTCTGCTCCCTCCCCTTTATTTTCCCTCCTCGCTTCTGCTTACGAGAGGGTGTTTTATCATGTGTGGGGGCAGCCTCCCCGCAGAATAAGCCGGCAGTGCCCGGCCGTGACTCTGCCGGTCCCCTCTTCTTTTCCTGCCCTTGTTGCTGGAGTGTAAAAGGGCTCTCTTCATCTCGGGGGCTGAGGGCGGCAGAGCCCACCCCCTTGGTAATGGCTGTGCCTCCCGTGCCGTCTGTGGCTGCCCCCCTTCCCTTCCCGGGGGTGGAGGTTATGGGGGGGATTCCCTCTCGATAATGCCGCCTTAGCTGTCTGTGTAAAGGCTCCTTCCCCTCCCCCTTCTCTGTTGCTGAAGTGCAAGGGGGTGTTATTAATCATGACACCTATTTCCTGTAGAGGAGGAAGCGAGGGGGGATTTCAAGGGGAGGAAGTCCCTCAAAATGCTTCCCCCCCCCATATCTGCCTGCCTGGATATTCCTCCCCCACCGCCTCCCTTGTTCCAGGGGCTTGGAGGGGGCATTCCACACCTCTCATTCCTCCTCTGCCCTCAAGGGGGTGTTGTCACAACACCAGGTCCCAGGAAGGGGGGGAATTNCCCCCGTAGCTACCTGGGAATATTCCCCTTCTCCGTGTTGTGAAGATTGTAGGGGCAGAGTGTGAAGGCTGGGACTAAGGGCTCACTACATGAGAATGGAGGGAAGCTGTTTTTCAGGGGAACCAAAAAAAATGTCTCCCCAGAATCTCTCTGCAATTCCTCCCCTCCCCCCCCCCCCCCTTTTCTTTTTTTTTTTTTTTTTCTTTCCTTCTTGTTGCTGAAGTGTAAGAAGATATTACGGACCTTCTGTCATGATTAATGAAGCTCTTCTAGGAGGATCTCCTTAACCCTTATAACATGCATCTCGGTATCTGTCTGTCACTATTCTTTTTCCCCTTTCTGTCTCCTTAGGGCCAGGACCTGGACTGTGTGTGATTGTACTTGTGATAACACCAGGCCTCATCAAGGGGCGTGAGGATTATTCAGGACAAGAAGCTACATCATCTTGTCCCTTCTCAAAACCAGCTTTGCTTTTCACTTATTTATTTTTAACTATCTCTGGCGGTGGGAACTTCACATCGAGCAGAACAAATTCTGTAATAAAGTGGAGGGGTCTTCTGGTAACCTACTTCAGGCCTTGCGGTACTTCTTGTCTTGCTGGGCCGACGTTTTTCTTTCCTGGCGCTTTTTCATATTTGGCTGTTGTTGAGCCTCCTGATCTAACAGACTTACTCTGCAGGAGATGAAAGGGTTAGAGGGTAGCGTGTGCTGGGCATAGGGAATATGTCTCATTGACCTCTCTTCCATTGCCGTTTTTCCCTCCTTGCAGTGGCGGTCCCATTGCTAAGTGTGATGCCAGGCTCTAGAATGGGAAAAAGGCCTAAGATGATCTTCCTTCTCCCTTCCCTTGGTTCATATCAAATCTGTTTTCCCTATTTTGTCTTACTGTAGTGTTGAAAGCAGGGGTGTTACAATTGTTATTGAATCTGTCAGTCTTGGGTGGGAAATTGGAGGCTTCAAGATAATGCCTTCAAAGCCATCTTCAGTTTGTACTCTGTCCCGTTCTCTTGGCTCCAGGCAGGCAGCCTGGGAAATGCAGAAGACTTGGTCGTGAGGGAGGACGTTCTGTCTTCGCTGGGCTTCTCTTCTTGCTCATTCTCTCCGTTTAACCTTCTTGTTGTTTTGCAGGAGCAGGAGGAGTGCAAGGGGGTGTTATTAATCATAACACCAGGTCCCAGACTTCAGCTCTGGATGGAGCCACCACAACGAGCACCAGCACCACCACTGCAGCAGCAGGGGGATCTGAAGTCACTGCTGCTCCAGGGACCCTCAGTCAGGGCAAATCGGTGGTTATCAGCACCATGGCAACTGCCCTGTCCACCAGGAATGGCAAGATTGGGACCACAACAGTGCAAACTTTGAATGGGAGTAACGTGGTGATGAACTCTCACCATGCAGGAAGTGCTGCTTTCTCTGGGACTCCTGTGACTGCTAACCCCGCTTCTGCCCCTGCTGTTGCCCCTCTCGTCAACAATGGACCTGGATCTGTGGGGAAAGGAAACACTGTTAACGCTGTTTTGCCATCAGCTTCCAACACTGTCATCCAGACTTCTTTCCTTAATACTGCTGTGTCCTCTGCATCTTCCTCCTCGCCCACAGTTATCTCCTCGCAGCCACCACCGAGCATTGGGACTGGGGCGCCTACGGTGACGCTCGTGAGGCCGCCGATTCACACAGCAGGACCCACGGTGGCCGCAGCTGGTGCGGCCACTCAAAATGGGAGCAATACTGTGATCAATTCAACCATCAGTGTGGGGAGTTTTCCTGCTGTTGCTACAGCCACTGTGGGATCTGGAGTTTCGCTCCAGACGTCGCTTGTGAACAGCCAGTCTGGTTCCACTGTGCCAGCAGCTCCTGCCACGCAGGTCATCAAATCCGAGTCTCCTAAAACTATAGTCCAGGCAGTATCCCAACAGCAGACGCTGGCTACTGGTGGCCAGCCCAGTACTACAGGGGGTAACATGATTATTGGGCAAACTATGCAAGCTGGGCTCTCCAATGTTGCTCCCAATCCTGGTGGGATACCTCCTGCAGCCCCTGGCACCCCCACAGGAATGGCTAAAGGCACTGCCAATACGGTGGCACAAAGTCTGCCAAGGACTCCAACAGCAACTACGAGTGGAATCAGAGCAACTTTGACTCCTACAGTTTTAGCACCTCGTTTGCCTCAGCCACCTCAGAATCCAACTAACATTCAGAATTTTCAGTTACCACCAGGTAAGTAAGAGGATTGAGGGGTTTTATTTTGGAAGTGTACTCCTTGCAGGAAGGAAGGTATCCAAGTAGGATTTCTTGCTGTTTAATTGTGAATTGTGGAAAAGGCATTGTATTTAACAATGAGAATCATCTGGTTTCGAGTAGTAGAATAGTAGCATCCCACTACTTAGCATATGATTTCGGGTGACCAAAGAGTCTTTTCAGCAGTAATAATTTGAAAATAATTCTGCCTGGTATCTTTGTTGCAATGTGAGTGTAGATGAGGCTGCGAACTGCCGAAGCGTGACAATAGAATTATCATCAAATGAAATGTTGCTATTTCATTTTCACGTAAGGCATTTTGACTTTTAAGGCGGTTCTGTCACTAGTGCGTATAACCTTTGCGTGCTGTTCAGTTCCCTCTCTGTCCCTGCATGCCCCCAGTACCACAGAGTGCTCATGAATAGAGAAGCAGCAGATACAGCATAAGAAAAACACCTTCTTTTGCTTTAAATACCTTCAAAGTCTGACTTAAAAACTCACAGATTTGAAGCTTATGATGATCTTTGTAGTCACTGGAGTTCTGATACAAAAGGCAGTCTTCCTATGTCCTTACCTCACCCTGTTGTGTCTAGGGTTGCAGCTTTTGTAGTAGCTAGTCTCACGCTTAGTGCTGAGCATCTCTGGACAAGGAATCTAGTCCTTAACTCAGTGGGTGAGTAAAAAGCAGGATGAGAAGCATTTCTTTTCTGAGAACTGTTTTGCCCCTCCTTAAATACCCTAGATGCGGAGATTTAAGGTTATGTATCTGCTGTTATTTTGAACCAGGCTTGTCCTTGTATCCAGTTTCATTTTTAGCTGAAGATACCTGTCTGAATCTACACGTAGCTTGCTGTCTTTTTAATAACATATAGTGATAGCTGTATTCTTACTATTCACTCTTTTCAGAGCAGTATACAAAGAACAACTAATCAAATTTTACTACTAGTACCGAATGAAATCAGTGGTGGCTATGTATCATCTATTTCAATTGGTCTTAGTAAAAATGCATCTATTGAAACTCCTGACCAACCATAAAGCAATGCACCTGTCACATAAGGTAGATCTGAAACCATACTGTGTTACTACGCACCATCTTTTTGTGTAATATACTATTTATGGTATGTGATGCCGTATAGTTTGATGAAGTCTGTCAAGCATCCTGTGTATCTGAGTCCTAACTGGCAGAAATACTCCTCATGGGTTGTTTTTTTTTTTTTTTAATAGAAGATTATTCCCTATGTGAGTAATTTGAATGACACATGTTGCTAATTTAAAAAATAGCAGTAAAACTCGGACCTTGAAATCCCAGTGCTTAATTTGAAGCTTGTAAATTGATAGGCTGGAAAAGCCTTATTTATTTATTTATTGCCACAGCGCATCAAAGGATTTTTCAGGTTTGCAGTCTATTGCCATGTATACCTACATTTTCACTAATACTGCATTATAAACCTGATTATGGGAAAAATACTGCTGTTGAGTCCAGTGGGACCTTTTTTCCAGGTAGCTGATGTTTTCAAACTGCCATAGCGTACTGAAATGTGTTACTCTTAGAAGCAGCGTTGCCAGTCCTTAAGCGTAATTGGACCATAAATTGCTCCTTTGGAGGTCTTGATAGATCAAAGTAAAACAATATAGGTTCTAAACACTTGAGGTTTTTTATTAAGCACTTTTCTTGTCTGTCCTACACTTTAAAAAATATTTATAACTTCAGAAGAATAGCATGACTCTTAAAATAAGCAAGCATACGTGACTGAATACATGGAAATTGGGTTCTTGAATCATGAGATGGACTTAATATTGGAAAGGATATTTTTTAGTGACACAGATTTTTTTTTTTTTCTTTTCCATTGCTTTGGTTTACATTTTTATACCTTGCGAAAGTCGCCAGCTTTGAAAATGTTTTGCATAAAGTATTTCTTACAGAACGCTTTAAAAACTGATGGATGCTGAGCTCTTACAAACATCTCACAGGCGCAAGGGCTGAGCATCTCTGCAAGTCCAGCCACATGCAACTGCTTTAGTCTTTGGTAGGGTGTGTATACGTTCTCAGAGGCCAGATTTTTAAAGGCAGTTTGGTAGTATGAAGCTGCAACTGCAGTGCTCGTATGCTGTGCATCTACTGTATGCATCAAATTTGCATGCACAAGTTTATGTTTTAAAAAGTTAGTAGTGTGTGCTAAGGAGAGTTTGTAAGACTTAGGGCACGAAGTAGCTTGAGATCAGCTGCTGCACGTGTTGCTTTTTACACCAAGATTTACAAACACTTAGAAAGAAAATTCTTATGGAGGGTTTGACCAATAAGCAGCATGTGTTTTATAGTTGTTTTCTTACCCTGAATTACTGTTTCTAGCTCTCCAAAATACAGTTACAGTTTACATGTGTGGAAAGCAGAATATAAAATGTCAGTAAGTGTTACCAACCTGAGACTTGAAAATTAGAAACCTTGAAAGGTTTCAAATGTTCTCTTAAAAAAACGCATGTGGACAATAAGCCCTATCACCACTCTTTAAAGTATTTTACTTTTAGAATAATGCTTTGTATTGCATCAAGGCTGTTGTGCAACAAACATCGACTGACCAAATTAGAGATGTTTGAAGAGCTAACGGGCCCTAGTTGCTGCGACCGTACGGGGTTCTGGTATGTTGCTTCTCAAAGACACTGAACTATTCAGAGCGTCTGTGCGTTAATGGTTTTCCACTATTGGCATCTTTGAGGAAGAGGACTATTGCGCTTAGTCTTTTCTTCAGGAGCCTGTGTTTGGAACTTTGTGGTCCAGTTGGACAGGTCTGGGTAATGAAGGTTCAAAAATAACCTTATTTATAGCTTCTTAGTAAAGACATGCAAATATTGTCAGTTAGTTTTCTAGGGGGCTGGAACACAAGTTTCTCTTTATACAATGCTACTTTAAAGATGCAACATCTTTTGAAACTGACTGAAAAGAGATTGTATAAAGTTCTCTGTTTTGGAGTACTTCAAGCTATAATATGAAATGTGTTGCATACAATAGTATGGTAAGACGTAGGAAAATTGGTGAGTTTGTTAAAGCATTAAGTCAGTGTTCTGCTGTTACAGATGCTCAGAAAAGCCTGCAGAAAAGCGTAACTGAGATGATGCCCTAAGATTAATCTTTTGCAATGTTAGAGTTCATAAAGTGTTTATAGGTCATCGCTGCCACATGGGAGAATCATCTTGTAAAATGACAAAACTCTGGTACTTTAAAATCACTTTTCAAAGTACTGTCTTCTCCAGCAAGTTAATGCAAGTTAAAAAACAATGTCTATGAGCTTATGCTTAATTTAGCAGTCCTGTCAACTTGAGGGTCCAAAGATTTGGTTTCTGTTCTTGCGGATGCTTTATGTTGTTACTCTCTTCTGCTTTACTTCTTATGTACTTTTTATGTAAGCATCTCTTAATAAGCTTTTAAGGTGCCTGCCTAAAGAAAGGCACAGGTTGGAGAGAGTGCTGTAGGTATACAGCAAGAACAGTCTAGAGCTGGTAGGTCTGGACGGTTTTCTCTACTAACTTAGGTGAAACTGAAATCTAGAAACCTTCACTTCACCCTGCCCTCCTTTTATTTTCTTTTCCCTTCTGAGTGAATGTTAGTAATTATGAACACTTGCTAGCTTGATCCTAAAGACTAACTTTTTTTTTCCAGAATAAACAAGATTCTGTGACACTTGGTCCTGTTTGAAGATAGCAGATAAGATAGGTTGTCTTTATAGTTATACAATTTTTTGACTTCTGCAATCATGACCAGTATTCTCATTAGCAGTAATGCAGTTGTGCAGCTGTAGTAGAACTGCTGTCACGGATTTGTTTTGCTTCATATCTAATAATAAAACTTCTTCATTACTTTCGCAAAACTCATTTGAATCTGCCAGTAGCTGATGATAAGGATGAGACTAGACTTCTTCACTGCTTGCTTTCTTTCTGGAGGTGTGTCATGTGCCACTTCTGTGGTGACTACAGGATGGGCTGCTTGGCAACTGTGGAACTGACAGGGCTCCTTTATGAAATAGAATGTTTCAGAGTTCTGAATAATTTAACCTGACTGGTGGTGCTTTCTGGAAGCAAAGGGTATCTGGAAGAGCTCTGGTGCAGATATACAGCAGACCCTGGAGGATGTACTACGTCAACTCCTACGTTCCAGGTTTTCTTCACAGCCTTAGAGGCTGGAAACTTGACTTGGTGTTAAATGGACGGTTAACTGTTGTAGAAACCGATGATTTTTAGCCTGTGTTAGCTCTCCAAGAAGGATTTAAACTTAGGCCTTGATTGTAGTGGCTTTAGGATGGGAAAACTACCTGAACACGTACTTCATTTAAAGCATGGGTTCAGGTCCTTTTGACTTGAGCAGTCATGCTTTTTGGAGCTGGAGACACTGAAAAAAACCTTCCGCAGGAGTAGTTGTTTCCTGCAGTAAGGATTTTGGGGTGCTAGGCTGTTGGGCAAAAGAGAGCAAATAGAAAAAGGAGAAAGGTGGCAGGCTGAGAAGAATCGGACAGTCTTTTCATTTTAAAACAGTTTGTGTTACTTTTTCGTACTGAATGCGGCATTCTTTGAGTTACTTGGTACTTGAAACATGTACCCCAGAAGTCCCTAAAATGACTAGGAATATAAATAGATGACAAAATCTACAGAATTCTGTAATACAAGAAAATGTAGAAAGGAACAGAAGAAATACTATGAAGTAGTGGAATGTCGTTGTTTCTATTTCTCGCTGACTAGCAAGCGAGTTCAAACATATCCTGATTATAGTTTCCCTGTATGTTGCATGTGCTGCCAATATTATGCCTGTTAACTGTGTTGGCATGGCTGTATTTTGTTAAAAATAATGTCTGTGATGCGCAATGATAATAAGAGCTGCTTATAGTACTTACGTTTTACTTGCAAAGCATTTTACAAAACTGAATCCTTGCAACATGCCTGTGTGGTTGATAAATAAGGTAGTATGAACTCTACTTTAGAGCTGGGGGAAAGAGCAAGTTAGAGAAGTTCTGACTTGCTCAAGGCCATGAGGGAATCGATATTTTGCCAAGATTAGAGCTTGGGAGTCCTATACTTGGCACATAAAGTGGTATCTCTCTTTCTGAAAGATAACTGTGGATCTCTTCTGCGGAACTCTACTGGGTGAGGGGTAGATTTTATGTTCAAATCATGCGTCGGCAAAAGGAACATTCTGCTTTATTTGAAATCTGCTACATCAGATCTGCCATATGTCGCCAGACTGAAAGTTGTGTTTATTCTTATTGCAACTTTCATAATTGAGGAATCCTGCATACTTAGCTTTGTACCCCAAAGAACTTCAGACTCGGAGAGCTGTGCGATAGGAATTTTTTGTTTTTGTTAAAATGAGTGTCGTGAGGCAAACCAATGCCTCGTTTTGCACATCTGATAAGGCTGTCTCTTTAAGTGATGGGATCTAATGGGAATATAATTGTGATTCCATTAAGCTATACAAGCTATTAACTTTGACTACATATTGTTCAGTTATGTTATGGAAAATACTGTTGTTTCCAACAGCCTTTGGAAGAGGATGTATGGATTTGTTTCCTATGCCTATCTACACTTCAAATTGTGGTCTTCCTGGGTGTTTTTTTTGGGTGTAGCCCTAGGCTTATGATCAAGGTTGTTGGTCAGTGACCAGAAGTGAATGATTTATTTCTTTTGAGCCATTTTGCACTCTGCTACTCCGTAAGTTACACGGTATTTCTGTGTTCAGTGAGCTAAATGAGTTTTCCATCTCTGGAAATCTATGTGGGTTACTTCTAAAATGCAGTGTCTTGTTTTGAGGACCACAAATTTGGATGCTGCCCAGGACTTGAATCGCTTACTAACACAGGGTGCTGTGGCAAAGTTAGCCATCTGAGATGCAAATGCAGCAGTTTTGGGTGCTGATAAGGCACAGATTAGTAGGTATCACAAACTCTCTTCAAATTAAATGTTTTGTTGCATGAAAACTCTTACTACTGTTTGTCTTCTCTGTTTTGGGAAATGATACGTAAATAGAATCCTAAAACAATGTATGCAGTAGTTCAGGAACACAGTTGAAAATACTGATATTAGCCTAAGTGGGTTTTAGCAAAGAGAAGAGATTGGATTGTGGAAAGCTTGCTTTCTAGCTTTCTGTTCTCATAAAAACTGTGTGATCAAATACTAAGAGTCTGCTTGGTAGGAACGAGACATAGAAGTCACTTAAGAACACAACATGTTAAATGTTTTCGTTACTATATGCAATTTTTGTCAGAAGTACTTAAAATCAGCATTTTTACCGGAAAATAACTACTCTTGTCAAAATTGTTCTCTGTGTTGAAACTTTATGAATGTTTATAACTCCATTTATCTGTCTGAATCTGCTCCTTGAATTTGATGCCATTGCTTGATGTTAAAAAGGCGGCTTTTGCCAGTTGGAAGACAGTAAGTGTTAACAAGTTTAACTTTTTTTATGTTAGGCATATTATCTCTTGTGAGAGAGGATTTGAAGAGGTAGTGGCATGAAGAAAATAATTTTGAAAACTGTGTTTTTCACAACTGAAGACAGTGATAGAAAGAAATTTTTAGTCGTAGTTAGTAGGCAGTTATTTTGATTGTATTATGAACTGTAAAGCTGTATGTGAAGGAAGGCCAAACTCTAGAGAGCGTGTGGTGCTCACAAGTTACAAAGGGCTTTTTCTGTGCACAGCCACAGGGATGTCCCTGTGAACAAATAGTTGTGTGATCTGTGAATGCTGCCGAAGTTTCCCTGGTGCGTTTCTGGGACTGAACCCCCAGTGCACCTCTAGCCCTTTGGCAGGTCGCACACAGTTGTTTTACAGAGATGGTGGCCATGGGGATATTCAGGCTTTGTTTTTGTGTTCTTGTAAGTTGCTAATGCATTAACTTGAACTTGTTTTTAAACTAATTATGGTCTTGCCTAAATGCAAGAAGTTGTAGTGTATTTATACTGATACAGGTTTCTTGAAAGTTGTAAAACCTTTCTTGTCTGGGTACAGTTTTTGCTGTATCAGCCCTCTTGCGTACTGTGTCCTCATAAGAGAAGGAAAATAGCTTATACGGTAGGCATCTTCTACAGCGATACGGTTGTGTCCACGCTGGAGGATGTGCCACTAAATTACCGTGGCAAAATGGTCCCGTTTCCAGCTCAAATGTTGAGAAGCGTAAAAACTGTATGCAGACCAGGCTGTAATATAACTGGTGTAAAGACTGTGATCACTCATATTTCAAATTAGATAAGCCTTTTTTTCATTGAGGCCATGGACACATGAATAGAGCAAATGATTTTTTTGTTTTGTTTTGATTTGTTTTTTAACATTTTAGGACAGTTTTATCTCAATTTAATCTGGAAATTTTTACCCCAGTTCTATTCTGTGGTAATTTCCTTCCAGAAATGCTGGTTGTCTTCAGGAGGTACGGGTGTCTCAAGGAACCGAAACACAAATTTTTACCACAAAGCCTCCTGTCTTGGAGAAATTTTCTTCAGGTGTCTTTAGCATAATATTTAATGTAAACTGAAATAATTGTCCTTGAGGCCTTATTTATGCCTTTGGTTAAAGTTTTTTAAAAATATAGACTATTTTTTGGTGAGAACAAAACCTTGGTTATCATCAGTGTGTAATGGCATACATTGTCAATAATCAAGAAAGAGGTGATAGTCGTGAGCAGTTGATACAGCCGCATCCTGTTTCTGCAGTGAGGTCTGCATGGGCAGAGTTCAGCACCTCAGCAGAGCTGTCTCAAGGCATTGTACGAACGTAGATAATCCGTGGCTCTGTAACTGCTGTCAGGCTAGAAATAACATTTTAAAAAGATGAGTTTCTGTACTTGCATTACCAGTGATCAGAAAGTTACACTTTGAACATAAAAGGCTGATTCTCGGCAAAGTGCATAAATAGGTTATAAATCCTTTTACCCAGGGACAGTCCTTTTACTGTGTATTTGTACAGGATTTAGTGCAAGGTTCAACTCAGTTGCCAAGCTCTTTTTGTGGGATTTGGAAAAGCATATTGATAAAAATTGAGTAACTTCTTGTCAGTGTAGAACTCTGTTTATAAATTAGAACTGTAAGTTATGAGCACCATACATGTTTCAATTTTTATGCTTTTTTTCCTTACAATGCATTACTAAAATATTTTTTCAGTAACACATTGTAACCAGTACCTAGACAACTAGTAACATAAAACTTGCATCAGTATGCGATATTATTCTACGTGGCTAGCATGACTGTTCTAAGGTTTGTATTGAATCAAGTAAGTATCTCTAGTAAAAATGGTGGAACTTATCATTATAACTTGATTAATAGATGCTTCTGAGAGTAGTTGAGCTGTTAAAAGCCATCACAGTACTGTTGTACAGAATAAAGCACATGCTGGATAGACTCTGTACAGCCAGCCAGTATAGTTTCAGTTGAAAAATGTGTGCTCCAGATATCAGAGTATAAACAAAAACTAAGCAATGAGGTGTGGTGCCATGCTCCAGTCTTTCTTAAATGGTTTGAGGGGGCAGGAAGGGTGCAGTAAGCTGTCTTCACACCTTCCTTCAGTTTATTAATCACATATTTTTGTGAGGGAGGGTTAGATTTAGTGCCTCTCTCAGAACATAATAACATCAGGTGTATTCAGCGTAAGTGGTGGTGTGGCGAGTGGGACCAGTTGTACTCACATGAGTCAGAAGTACCAACTCCAAGGAATAGCACTGAGGAATTGCAGCACCTGTGGCAAAAGAGTCAACGAAGGTGACCAGAAGAGTGTTTGCTGAGGGATCAGTGGAGGGGGTCAGAAGAAGAGATCTGGAGCAGGAAGGATGAGAGTGGCTACACTGTGCAGAAGTTCATAGAGAAGCATGAGGAACTGTTAGTTTTTAATGAACAAATACGCAGTCATGTTTGCAGTAGTATTAAGGGTGGATTGGAAGAAGAGGCAAGTGTTCACGCCATGAACTTCAGCCTCTTACTTGCTTTCATTCTTCCTTTTTTCCAGTGTACCATTTGGTTTTCTTCCCTTCCCTCTCCTCCATGGGGGAGGGGGAGAGAAGGCACTAATTATTTATAAGTGTTAGTCATACCCAGTCATTAAGCTTAGTCATTACTCAGGACTGTGCATTTCATGGTTAGTAAAAATCAAAATGAGACTTGATTTTGTTTAAAAGCTTTCTGAATGCAAGCTTACAGGTGTGAAAATACTTTTATTTCAGTGTTCAGACTAACTGAAAAAGCAGTGCTATTTAATAAATGTTGCGATCAGCCAAAAGACATGTAATGTCATGTCCACGTTGATAGTTTGCATTTGAACTCACAAGCACGGTGTTTGGCTTATTCTCAAAGCAGAGTAACTTCTGTATCGGCAGTGAGAGAGTCACAGGATTGCAGGCTGTTTCTGCAGCGGAGGGTTTGAAAGGAACGTTTCCACTGAGGCTGCCCTGGGTAGCAGGCAGTCGGTGGAATTGTCTAACGTCGGGTCTCCACCGCTCCGGGTGAAAAGGTGGCATTGGCAAAGGGTTTTGTCACTGCTAAAATTACAAAGGGTATATACCTAGAGTAGAGCATTTCACAGTGGGGACGAATTAAAGAAATGCATTTTTTATGGCTTTTCACGTACTTAGTTGTTTTAGTGTGTTGCTTCTTGAAGGAAGATAACGTGGATTTAATGCATTACTCCTCATTAAGTATTTGCGTGCAGACTGCGGTAAAGGCAAAGTAGCTTGCCCATTCCCATTTCCTCTGGTGCTTGAACAGCACTCATGTGGATATGCCTCGGTATGGACAAACTGTTTGGCAGAAACGAAGACTGGTTGAGTTTTAAAATCTCCAATTTAGACTAACAGATCAAAAGAATTAGTGACACTTTATTTTGTGTCTTCCTTTCTCAAAAACAAATCCAATTTTGGTGTAACTGCATTGTTGTTTGATGTTAAGTATATTGAAATTAATGGAAGAGCTATACCTGAATCACTTTGAGATCAATAATTAAGGTAATTGGTTTAGCTCTTGATAGTGTTTTTCTTCGTTCTTTCGACATCAGAGTAAAGACAGATTTGTGTGATGATTGGGTTGCAGCTTGACAGAGTGCCCTGGTGTTTTGGCTTTGTATGCTTGACTAGAAAGGAATGTTAACACACTTTCAAGGAATGTGGCTTTCCAGAAAAGTAAAAATAGTTTCAAATCACATTGTTGTTGAAGCATTTGTCAATTGTTGCTATATAGATGACATATTTCCCAGAACACTTCTTACATACCTTTGCAGCTGAGCAGGTAAGATTTTTTCCATATGGGATCACTGTTAAATACAGTGGCGCTTTAGCACTCCAGCATGATATTGTTCCTTTAACTATCTTCTTAAAAGACTTGTGAATCCATAGTCTACAAACGATTCATTTCTTCACTTTTTAGACAGTACAGTTGAGTTCTGTAGTTTGAAACTGAATTCTTGCATAGTAAGAGTAAGCAAAAGGTTTTACTATGAAGTTGAGTCTCTTTTTGTCTCTGACTCTTTAATAAGAGAAAGCAAAAGCAGTTTTTCATAAAGTGAACTTGTGTACTCGGTCTGTACAAAATACATTTTCTGTGCACTGCAGTCACAGGATTCTTGATGGTTTTTGAGAATGTATCTTTCGTGTATGTTGGAAATAATTGTAAATCAGCTGTTCAAGAATTAGCGTTTCACAGACCATAACCATCAGTTACGATCTGTGATCTGTGTGTGTGCAGATTGGGCACGTGGGGAGAGCGATGCTAGGCAGAGTGCTGTATTAAACTAACGCTGTACAAAACTTTTAGGCATTGCACCTGGGTGAGATTTGACTTTTACTCCAGAGTGACATGAGTTAAAAAGCGAAAGGAGTGATGTGCTTTTGTAGCTCTGTAGTAAGTTCTTGTCCAAAACTCTGTGCCTTGCCAATCTTCACTATGGTGTGAAGTTTAGTGCCTGTCAGGAGAGACTCCCAAGTGTTTTGTATTAGAGGTGCTCTGAAGCAACACCTGACAGTCATGTTTTTTCATGCCGAGTTGTAGCGTACCTTAAGCACAACAGGTGCCAAATGTTTAACAGGCATCTTTAAGATGTGTTTGGCATAGTGTGCACTGTGCGCTCTCAGCACAATTGTGTGCAAAAGCTCGGCGTTCGTTGCTTTAGGGGGCCTGTTGCTCTGAAGCAAGAGGGAATCTGGTGCAGTATCTCGGGTTGCTTCAGCGTGCTGGACAGCTCTATCACCGCCTGGCATTTTTACGGCCTGTAGACCTGCAACTCAGCAGGGAACGTTGCTAACTCATGGTTGTACGGGCTGACCTCATCTGCGCCGGTGCGGTGCCAGCACGTCGGGAGCAGGTGAAGTCACAGATAGCGGTGGGCTCATTTTCGGCTACTTGGTTTGCAGGAGCTGATACCCGCACTGTGTAGACTTCTCTGTATGCGGTATGGTTATCCTCGTGGAACTAAGACACCTCTATAGAAGTCACAAATCAACCACATTTGTTCATGAAACAAAAGAGCCTGGATCACTGATGGTGTCAAAGACTTTGGCAAGAAAGTTCAAGTAAAGGTTTTTTCTGTGCTGCACAACAAACCCAGATCACCTGAGGTTCTAAGCACCTAAACTAAGACACTGCATCTGATGTGGTGGTGCACATCTCTTATCAGGTGCAAAATAATGTGTCTTAAATAAGATCTAATCCACAGCTGTGTTCTCATTTAAAGTTCTGTGCTATTCACCTTGATTTGTAATCACTGTTTCTCATGAGTTGCTGTATAGATTGTCCTTCATGAGCTGCTGCACGTCTGCTGGTTTATTACAGATGCCCCTCTTTGATGTATGTAAATAATGCTACATCTGTTAAAAGTTGCCTTGTGTTAGGGAGGATTCCCTTAATTACCCAGATTTCCATGGAGCTGTAGTGGACTAGTAGACTTTCATAGGTTCCTCCCTCCTTTCCTGGCCTTTCATTCCTGTGGAGTGAGAACTTTTCCAGGCAGGTCAGTTACCGTAAGAGGAGGAGTGGTGGATTGTTGGACAGCATTGATGTCGGTACCAGGTTATCATTTCCTTTTCTGCAGTAGGTGACCCTGTCATATATATCACTGCTGCTGAAAGTTCTTCCTGTAGTTTGTATAGGCAGCTATCCTTTTCTCCAGCTATCTCTCCAGTATTCTTCTAGCTTTTCTGTACTAGGAAAAATCTCAGAAACTTTGTCCTTTTATAAAGGTTTTGTCATTCCTGGGTCTCTGTATAGCCCGATCCAGTCATCTACAGAGCATTGACTCATCCCTTTTGCTTAATACGGTTTTTGTGGTGTGTATGATAACAACTTGCATAACTTTACAGACACTTGCTTTCCTTTTTGTTGCAACAGAATCTCTTCTGACAATACAGAAAAAAAAAAAAGCTTTCTTCTGTTATTGTGGCACAGCCCGCTTATGATTAGTATCAGATTTTTTTGCCATGTCAAATGTTTGCAGCATCTTGCCACAACTGAGTATGTCCTTGAGAGCTTAAGGCACAAACTGCTTTGACATTAAGATAACCTCTTAGTGAACTTTCTTGGCAAATCTAGTTAGGATTTGAAGATTTGTCAGATGTCGGTGGACTTCATGATCAATAAACCTCTTTTCTAGAGGTGTTTGTAAGGACTTTCATTTTCTACACCAGAAGCATCAATCCTCTAGTTATTCTTTCAGGCCTGGACATTCTGTCTGAACATCAGCATGTGTGTGTATTGAAGGTGATTCTTTGCTGCCTAACAGTTCTCCCTGACCCTAACTTTTTTTTTCTCTGGAAATAAAGTTCAGTTACTTTTTTTTTTACTTTAAGAAGATAATTTCCCTAGGAGCCTGGAAAGGGGTATTCTCCATGCAATTTCAAGATCATGCATCCATTAATTCTTCTGTCATGTCTCGGCTATGAAAAAAAAAAAAAAAGAACTTATTAAAAGTTTAGGTTTCTTAGTAATAGTTCTGAATTGATCTGGATTTAGACCATAAGCTACATTGCGACATTGTGGGTAATAAGCAAAATCTGTAAGCTTGAACTGATCGGTTCTTCTGTTCAGTATCTGCATCAGAAAGAGAGATATTGTCACTTGTGATCTGATAGGACACTTTCTAGGTTTTATATTTCACAGATACTCAACCGTTTCATTCCTGCATGCTGGTATGCCCAGTGACAGGCATGGGCGTACCTTTTTATGGTCCTCATGTTAGGTGCTCGCTAACTGTAGATGAAGTCTTTCAGTATGTCACCAACTGTATGAATCGAGTCCCTGAGAAATGCAGCATTTATTCTGAGAAAGGGTGACACCTGGACATGTTGCTCTTTGAGTGCCTGCCTGCTAGGTACGGTTGTTAGAGGTGACAATTTGCTGGACTGTGTATTTCCTCAGAACAGTAATCTGAAGATGCCTGCAGAATGTTACAACTCTGTCATTGGGAAGTCCAGCTCCTAGAAATATTATTAATCATGGTTTACCAGTGAAAACTGGAACAAAACAGAAAACTCTTTTGGTTTGGGTTTTTTGGATGTAGAGGTTCTCTAGCAAGAAAGCTGTATGTCTTGGGAGTTACGTAGATAATCAAAGCACTGTGCAAAGGCTACAAAATATTGGGTTTTTTTTTTTCCTTCTTCTTCTTCCTTTACTATTCTGATTATTTTTTTTCTTTAGTCTTCGCTAAGTCAAGCCATTTTTCAAGAGGAAGGCATTAGAAAAAAGCCTCGTTAGTGTTTTTCTGACATATCAGAGCTTGTCATTTTTTATTCCAGTGCATGATTTTACAAGTTTTATTAATTAAAAAAAACAAAACAAAAAAACCCCAAGCCAACAAAACCAACCAAACCCAACAAAACAAAAAAAAACAAAACCCCCAAAACACAACACTATGTAAAGGAAATGCTGTTAGCAAATGGAAATACAAATAGCAAGAGGCAAAGACAACAGCATGTAGAATCGTACTACATAATAATATAACTACATAATAATAACTACGTAATAATGAACTTTTCCATCCAAACACTCCTGAAAACAGGAGGGATCTGGGAAGGTCTCCACAGGAAGAACACATGAGATGACCATTGTGCTAGTCAGGAGCACAAGTCTTTTTGGCATAAGGAGCAAGCCAACTCAATTTTGTTAATCCTTCATTTGGAGCTGTGATGAATTGTTTAATTCAAACTAAAATATGAGCCTCTTTCAGGATTCTCTTAAGCCTCCAACTTCTAACAAAAATGGTAATTAATTTTAATTTTAATTAGTTTTTTAATGAGAGACTTGGAAAGAATGTTTGAATGTTTGCATTTTTAATAGTGAATATGATTTTAGAGTACACGTGATCAGACTTTCTAGGAAAAAGAAGGCAGAAAGGTATTTAAAATGGCCAAGTTTTATTGCCACCTTTTTCCAGTTTAACATTTCCAATGATCTTTATTAACCGTTTGGCCTCAAATAGCAATTCATCCTTATGAGGAGCGGCTGAGGGAACTGGGGTTGTATAGCCTGGNAAAGGGTTGTCAAGCAGTGGAACAGGCTGCCCAGGGAAGTGGTTGAGTCCCCATCCCTGGAGGTATTTAAAAGGCATGTAGATGTGGTGCTCAGGGACGTGGTTTAGTGGTGGACTTGACAGTGCTAGGTTAACTTGATGATCTTAAAGGTGTTTTTGCAACTTAAACAATTTTATGAGTCTATGATTCTAAATATGAGTGCAGTATAAAAAAACTATTTAAACAGGGACAGATGCGAATGTAGCTGTGTATGAATTACTTTTTTATTATGACTTCAGTACTTGAGGGAAGGTTCAGACTTCCCATAGCTGGAAATCTAGCAGGATAGTGCTTAGAGTCACGGTTTGAGTTACAAAGATTGTTTTGTCTGTCTGCTGCCAAAAATTGAACTTTCTTGATATGTTTTCTAAAGCTCACATTAATATGCTTTTCAACTGTCTGTTTCAGCAGTTGTGCTATGTTAATGTGTAGGCATGTTCTAATTTTGCATGTAGCTCAGGGAGAATATTTCATTGTTCAGACATTGTGCTTGCTCTTCAGGGATAGTCAACCTTCATTTTGTGGTTGTCTCCCTTCTTTTCTCTCTTTTTTCATTCATGTTTTGGGGAGCAAAACAATGAGTTGACGCTACTGGTGTCCTGTGGGGTGGTTGCGCTCCTGCAGGACACTAATGCATAGTGCAGGCTCATTCTTGAGCCTGGTGTGTGTATTGAGCTGGAGACCTGAACAGGTAGCATAGAGCAGTGTGCCGGTACCTGATGCTATAAAGATTTTCATATGCAGGCAAGCTGCTTTGGGTTGGCACTTCGAAAAAAAAGTTTAGTCACTTTTGCACTGAGAGGGAAGTTTTAAAAAAAGCAAACACCTCTCAACTCCCCAAACCCATCACTAGATTAGTATCTCCTGTGTTGCTTCTGGAAGGAAAAAATACATAACTCTTCAAAGAGTTTGGATGGTACATTAGCCCTTGAATATCCTAGGGAACCCCCAAAATGGTGAATTTTAAGACAAAAGTTTCTTATGGGAAGTCTGTGTAATTCTGTGACATTTAAGGGCTTCCGAAAGCATATATATGAAAGGCATATATAGCTGCATTGGGCCTTTTCAGTTGCTAGAAACTAAATGGTAATCAACAAGCCTTAGTATTTGACATTGCCTTGAAAATAGCTCCCCTAATCAGACTTCCACAGTACTGATGTTTTCAGTTATAATAATATTGAAGATTTCCACTGATTCAGTGTTTAGCTTCTTCAGCTGATTATTATGAGGGATGACAAAAATGGGCAACACAAGTTCATTTCGCAAGATTTTATGTTTGCACATTGGAAGACGATGCCAAGTTCTGTTTGTGCAGGAATGAGCTTGATGTAGTAGCAGGTCACTCTCTAGTCTTTAAACTATTGAATTTCTCCAGTTTCTGTCAGTAGTCCCCTCCCTGTAGTGTGAGGCTGATGGTGAGACAGTAGTAATGAGCAGCTGACAGGATCAAGCTCCGTATTCACTACTGAGGTTTTTAATTTTCTTGTAAGCTGTGGTGGTGGTGTATGGCTTTGCTGTTTTAGTGAAAATGCCTTCTCCCTACCTAAGTTACAAGAGAAAATACCTTTTTGGGATGACTTGGAAAATGTGGTTTTTTTTTTTTTTTTTGGACTTTGGCAGCTAAACTAAGAGTATTTCTTTCTAAAGTCTGCAAGATTATAAATAAGCTTTCCACCCTCCTCCTTTCTTACGGAAAAACAGTTTGAGAATTTTTGTTTCTAGATATAAATCTTGTCCATAGCACATTGTGGTCCCACCTTAACACTTCTAAGTAAGTTGCAATGAAAAGTCACCTTTTTGATGTAAACTAGTTTAGTCTCTCTGTGTGACTGCTTCATTAAAAGAGAGTTAATGTAGAGAATATCAGGAAAAAATTAGGGGCAAATCAACTAATATAATCTGCTTTTCTTTTGAACTAATTTTTGTAGAAATCATCTGCTTTTCTTTTGAACTAATTTTTGTAGAAATAAGTATATGTTTTGGGCATGTAATACGAATTTTCAAACAGTCCAAGAAAACTGTTTAAGGCATAGTCTATAAACATGTCAGCACTTCATCTGAATAGAAAAGCAAATAAAAGCTTGATTCTTTTGAAGTAGTCATGCTCTGAGATGGCATAAACCAGATCTCCAGATATTGTTGGGGAGCGTGTATAGGCTTCTTATTCACTGAACAACACTTAAGAAAAACTTTTATTTCAGTAGTGCCTCTTGATTTTCATGGTGAAGTTTCCTCCTGTAGTTTGTTGCTCAGAAAGGCTAACTAATTTTGAGTGCCCAGTTTGTTTCCTTAGGTGGCTTTTTCAGAGCTGATGAGGTCCTGAGGCTCTCGTGGACTGACTGAGGCGTGCTGAATGAATGAGCTCTTGAAAAACAGTTCATGTTGTCCAGATCCTGTTTCTGCCTTCAAAGAGAGACTGTCATCTGAAAATCTGCCTGTTAAAAATCTGGTTCCCTATAGCTACCCGGTGGGGTTAAGGGTATTGATCTGAGTGACTGAGCAGGGAATGACTGCCTTATTTCCCCTCTCCATTTTATTTTTCTTTTGGGGTGTAACATGGCACAATGCAGTCTGTCACAGATGCACATGAGAAAGATTATGATTTTATAGCCACTTTCATTACTAAATTTGTTATGGGAAATTAATTTAGAACTGAGACAATTGTGTTCCTGTTGATGGTGAAGCCTGTGTTCAATTATATATATATTGCTTTCCTGTCTTAAAGGAAAACTAACAGGAATCTTGCCTAATGGCAAGACTTTCTTTTATTTGCAGTGTTTCATAAAGCGAATTTCTTAATAAAGAGCAGGTAGGATTTTTACATGTTGGCTAATTTTAACCTTCAGTCACATGGAATTTTTGGTTGGAGCAGGTAAAACTCATTGTGTGTTCTGATGCACATACTAAGCATTTTGATAGAGAAAGAGTATTTATGTAATTAAGGTATTCTCTACAAGATGTGATAATGCAGCTGGGTATTTTGCTTTTATTTGAAACCACTTTTGTTAGTTTCAACAGTACATTATTTCCATATGTATCCAACTTGGATACAGGATAAAAAAACCTGAATAAATATATTCTTTCATATTTGAAAAGGATGTGTGTTTTCTTGACCAATCTCCTTTTTAACAGGCATGGTCCTTGTGCGTAGCGAGAATGGGCAGTTGCTGATGATCCCTCAACAAGCCTTGGCGCAGATGCAAGCACAGGCACATGCCCAGTCTCAGCCTCAAAATACTATGACTCCTCGTCCTGCTACACCTACCAGTGCTCCTCCAGTGCAGATATCGACAGTGCAGGTTAGTTCAGTAATTTGTAGTGTTAAAAACAAGAAGACTATTCTGTGAAGAATACACCAGAAAATAAGGTATGATGTTAGTGATTTGAAGATCAGCCTGGTGGTATACAGGCTATACATGGCATAGGCGTTGCATTTTGTTCCTAATTCTGTTACAGTTTGGCTGTTACTCATCAAAAATATTTTTACCTAGCTGAATGGCATTAAGTTTAAAACTGTTTGATATAAAGACAACCATTCAAGTCCATATATGGTTAACATGTAGAACTTGCTTCATTATTCTTTATAAGACTAAAGGAAAAAAGTGGATGTGGGTATATGTATACCGAGATAATCACAGTTGCATTAAGACTAAAAATCCTTCTCACTGTTTTACGGTGGTTCAGATGTGTTCTTTTGTATCTGTAATAATGGCAACTATCTAGAGACAAAATGCTAGATAAGGTAGATTATATGTAAATTTAGGATCTAACATGTTTGGTTTTTTCCTCTTCCACAGGCTCCAGGAACGCCTATTATTGCACGACAGGTGACACCAACTACTATTATCAAGCAAGTGTCTCAGGCTCAAACAACAGTGCAACCCACAACAACGCTACAGCGTCCTCCTGTTGTGCAGGTGAGTTTGTAGAAAAGTAATATATTCATGAGATACATCAGTTAAGATGAGCTGAAAACCTGCTTGAGACTGCCAGAAATACAGAAATATAATTGCTAAGTGCATGGAAGAAATGTATTTTGAGTTACCCTTTCTAAAACATTTGCAGATCTCAAATCACGTTATATTTTGGATGTATATGTGTATTTTTTTAGGTATATGATTATTATTTCATATTATAGCTATATGCATATATATGTAAAGGTATCCTGTTATTAGTTTGTATAATAAAGGTATAAAATACCTTTATGCTTTCTGCCTCAAGAAAGTGACACTAATTCCCTTTGGATTTGGAGCTGTGATGTTATTCCTGTGATGGATCTGTAGTCCTCCAAATTCTGCAGCAAAATTTACAATTACAAACAAAGACTGCACTGGTCGCCTTCTCTTCCACAAGCCTTCTCCCTCTTACATGAGTCTCTGCTTTGGTCTATGTACTTAGGAAGATTCTGATAACTCAAGGATAAATAGAAGACAGCCCACATACTAGGACACCACTAATAGCCTGGCCTGTGTTAATGATAGGCTTTCTTGTAGATTTTTTTCTTTTTTTGAGGGGTGGTGGTGTGAGTTTGAAACACAGTGCAAAAGTGTGAAATTCTCCACATGACTTCCAGGCAACAGTGATACAATATGATTGCTGCCACCTAATCTGTTTCATTGTGCTTTCTTCATCCTTTGAGTAGAGGGGATTAGAGAGTTTTAATTTAAAACATGCAGGTTTTGCTATGCATCCAGTTAACCTTTTTCCCCTCAGAAAGCCTTTGCCTATGCCAGTGATCTTTCCAGATCTAAGAGTTAATTTACCTAGCTGAGTCTCCTTAATTTGCACTGCTGTTGTACTGGACAAAAAAAATCATTCCATCTGCATATTTTTTGCTGTAATGAGCATACCATGGACTTAATTTATCCTGATTTCAAAAAATGAGACAAATTAAATCCTTCTCTCCTTTTCCACCTCCTAAAACGGCAGTGAAAGTTAGCTTTGGCAGCACTGGGGCCTCTTTTCTTGTTTACAAATTATGTGTTAAAATTCTGAGAGCTAGCTTTAGCTTGGTAAGAAAAATGTTTTCTCCCATTGTTCATCAAAAAGACCTAGATAGGACCTGAGCTTTTGTGTCCGTTGTGCCTTTTTAGAAATTTCTCTCTTTGAAAGTGGCATTTAAGGGAACAGGCAAAAAAAGCTACTGCATTCACAGACACTTAACACTCGTTTTAATTGTGTTTTGAAGCCACAGTGTACAAGGGTATGCTTATAGTATTATTTTGCCATTTTATTCAGTAACCAAAAATCGTGCAATTCTTAATCAACTTTTAGGATTTCAGTTTGGAATGTGTAGTGTTTTGTGCCATCTGGTGGCTCTTTCTTTCCACTGCAACAGATGGCAGATCAGTAACTTCTTTTCATAGGAGCTGTGAAAGCTGTTCTACTGTCCTGTGGCTCAGTTTCTGTTCGATGGTTGAGGAAAACAGGTTTTAGTATGTTCCAAGTAAAATAATCTTTCGTTTGTATTCTCTGCAGCCTCAGATTGTTCTGGGTGGTACTGCACAAACAACTACATTGGGGACAGCAACAGCTGTACAAACTGGAACTCCTCAGAGAACAGTGCAAGGAGCAACGGCAACCTCCACTGCTGCCACAGTAAGACACTGAGTGCATTTAGAATCTTTTTTTGTTCATTCACATATACATGTTTGCATGTATGTATAGAGAGACAGACATATACACACACAGATAAACACAGATCAGAGTGGAGAGGAGTAAAGATGCAGGAGTTCTGTGAACTGGTCTTGAAAAGGTAAACTTTTAGTAGAACCATATAATTTACAAAGTGTGAACACAGGTCATTTGAATTTTGATGGCTGTCAAAGCATTGATTTTGATTTCTGTAACAATTTGTAAAGTATTCCTTTTTTTAAAAACATATTAGCTGTATCTTATAGAAAAGTGAATTGTTCAGCATTGCAGAGTAGAATCATTATGAGAAGGGATAAGAAGCTGACACTGACTCATTCAAGATGCATGTTTCCAGGACTGCACAACAGGGAGAATCCATGCACTATGCTATGCACTGGGAAGGAGGAACTTTGCTATTTGTTGTCCTGCTAAAACGCGTGTTTTCCCATACACAATGTGCCATTCTTAAAATACTCAGTGTTTCCTAACTTCATTAAGAATAATAATTTATTAAATTTTGATAACAAAAATGTACAATACATATGTATATATGAAGCAAAAATAGTTTCTGTCTGATTATGTCTTGAGAGGTGTGGGACACGAATCTATAAATACTATTCTGCAATGATGAACTAAAGAAGGACTTTATTTCTCAGAGTATGCGGTCAGACCATGTTTTAAAAAGTTTATCTTCCCTTCTCTGACTGTTTCCCTTCTACCCCTCCTCCTTCTGTAACAGGAAACTATGGAAAATGTGAAGAAATGCAAAAACTTTCTGTCCACATTAATAAAACTGGCATCATCTGGAAAACAGTCTTCAGAGACTGCGGCTAACGTGAAAGAATTGGTACAGAACCTGCTGGTAAGAAAAGTTCATTAAAAGTTGTAAGAAACAGTATCTGGGCAAATTTAGACTCAAAATAGAGTGCGTTTTTTTGGAGAGGAGGGAGATTATAAAATCTGAGATAAATCAAATTGAAACTTTGCTTCTTCTGAATTAAAATATATGCATTAATTTTCCTTTAAGCTTGTAAATGAGGTATTACTGCTCACGTTCATGCATGAAAACGTGAGTCAAGTTGAAGTGCGAGTAAGGCAAATGATGACTTTAAGTCATACATTTTTTGTTGATAAAGTGGTAAATAAAAAGATGACTTATGTACTTGAGGGAAGACACTACAGCTAGTGCAGTAGCTGAGAGTAAGAAATAACAAGTTTTTACAAAA
>VZTL01042379.1:97604-108376 GCA_013400535.1 Scopus umbretta | reverse complement strand
TCCGCGCCGGCCGAGGCTGAGCGGGGCCGGGCCGGCAGTGCGAGGCGGCTTAGCAGGCGCCGAGGCCGAACTTGGTGAAGCCGAGTGCTGCAGCGTGGGGAGAGCGGGTTACGGTTCCCGAGAGTTAACCGAGTGTTTGCCTGCCGTTCTGCACTGGGCCTTCCAAGTTTGGGCAGCTTCCCCTCGGAAGGCTTCTCTGTAACACGGAGAGCCAGTAGNTTTATAATGAAGACCGATTTTGATGCAGCACTGTCATTTCAGGGGCTCAGGTTGAAAAAAAAGCACTGAACATTGTGAGACTTGTGATCGAATTGTGAAACTGTGAAACCTAATTTACCCAAATGAAATGGGGGACACAAAATTAATTCAGATAAATGAGGATTTTGAATAAGCAAGGGACTATTTAGTGCTTTTAATACACATCCTGGGATACAACCTCATTACAGATCAGGAGTGTTGTGCTGTGAGTTTGTGTCAGAGTGGAAGTGTCACTGACACAACAAATAAAACCAAAAATATCCTACTCCCTGATCGCTTATTTTGTGTTTCCATACGCACGCTACACGAGCCTGAAGAATAATTAACACTGCTGAGAAGAAGCAGCAACAGTGGATGAGTCTCACTACAGCAGACCTCTCATCATAGCAGAAATACAAATGTACTAGTTATCGTAACCGTGTTATGTTAAGTAGACCTTTGCCCCACATTATTATAAGTTAGAGGAGGGAAAGGGGAAAAGGAAGATGATACCAGCATTCCTGATATTTCATTTATCCACACATACTGTTGACACAGTTGAAGAATAAGCAGAAGAATGGAAGGAGACACGCAAAGTACTTGTGGACCCAGATTTTTTCACATTTAGTCAGGGAAAAGAAGACTGGCAGGAAGACGGCCATCCCTTTTACAGAGCAATCCCAGGCATTACTGCCCACAAAAAAAAAAAAAAAAAAAAAAAAAAAAAAAGAACCCACAAAAAAATAAGGCTATTGTGGAATTATAAAGATGCTGTGGGCATCTGTACTGTGAGTAAATTTTTAATTTCTTAACTTTATGACAATTTGTCCAAGACCTGAGCAGGTTCATTTAAAGTACCATTTAAATATCATATACTCTGATTACCTAATGAAGGCCAGCTCCGCAGGACTTTGTTTCCATCACCAACCTCTTGATGATACTATGAAATAAAAGTACTTTGTAACAGAATTGTACAAGATGTGCAGTTAACCTGCCTGGTCTTTTCGTTTTGAAAGCCAGAGGGCCATCGCTTGGAAGCCCTGACTGTTTAAAACAAAGTGTCTTCATCACAAACCTTGCAGGCAGCGAGTTTCTGTACTTACTTGGCATGTTATGCTTACTTGTCAGTCTTTCTCCAAAGAAAGCGGGGAAAACAAGCATCTGAGACGCAAAGATGTAAAGCAGATAGAATATATCCCCCAGCCCCCTCGATTGCCTCCTTCACCTCACTCAAGAAGCAACTTTTAATTTATTAAACCCGGAGGTGAGCGGAGGGATTTAACTCTAGGCAGGATTTGAACAACGGAAAATAAGGTCAAGGAGGAGTATTGCCTCTCTAGTCATATTTGGAAAATCAGGGGCATTTGAAAAGTCAAAAAAAAAGAAAAAAAAGGGGTGGTGAGGAGAGCAAGAGGGCAAACTCACTTGCTATGCTGTGTATCACTCTGACCAGCAAGAACCCACTCGTTACATTTGGTAATGCGGAGTGAAGCATGCAGATTTTTGATCCTGTGACACTTTTACAAATAAGCAGCATATTTTCTTGATGTTCATTTCTGTTTGATTGCTGGACTTGATATACGATAGGGCAGCAGCGAAGAAGAAAAATTGCTGCGTTAAATCCTTGAAAATTACACAGCAGAAAAGGTGGGCAGCCTCTGTAGTTCAGCTGGCTACCAGAAGCCAAAGATCAGGACTGCAAATAATAGCTGATGAAGAATACCCACAGAGCAGCAAGCAAACTGAGGTGGGGCAACTGAACTGAAAGCCATACTGGCAAAGCATCTACTGACCCCCTTCTCTTTCCAGCATTTCATATATGAGACTGACACACCCTTCCTCTCCCCAAGCTGGCTATGAAGAGAAAAAAAACCCCAAAAACTCGAAAGTGAGCTATAGCAAACAGAAAGCTGACCGACATACCAAAACACCAGCGTTGCTCGGAAAATAAACAACTCTGAAGGTGTCAGTAAAAAGTGGCAATAGCAGGAAAATTCCAAATTAAAGCTGTTGCTTTGCCCTTAGTTCACTGTGTTGGTAAGATCCTACATCATGTACAGTACCTTATATTTGAGTCCCACATTCTGTGGGCTCTGTGCCCATCTCAAAACTCCGTCACATCATGGTAAGTCAAAAATACCTGCCAAATAACAGGCAACTTCCACCTTGAATTCCATGAAAGGCCCACCTGAAAGAAGCGCATGTTGCATTGCCAAGGTTTGCCTTGATGTCTCTTCCCAGCAGTACAAAACAAATCAATGTCAGAAGGGAAGAGTTTGCCTACAATCCTGCATGTGTGTGTGCATTTGTGTTAGAGAAACAGGAGAAAGCTACAAAACACTGCAAGTATAATGGTTTCAGGCATGAGGGAAATACAGTATGACGCGACTCTTACAGGATTCATGCAATAAGTAACAAATGTCACTTCTTAGGGTGACCGGATCATTTTACCTCTTATAATAAAAAGAGGGTGCATGGGGGTCGACTGATTTCAGCCGAGCAAACACCAATGGAGCATACAGTCTTTCATGTTGGATAATGTAGGCTGCATGTTTTGTAAAGTATTTTTTTTAAGATGCAACATGAATGTTACATTCAAAGGCAGCTTGACTTCTCAATCTCAGTGACTGCCAGTGGAAGCTGGATGCCCATCTGCATCTACACACCTTTAAAAAAACCCTCCACCTCTCTGCAGAAGAAACTCCCTTTCTGCCCCCTCCGCCCCCTGCCCATGCATGCTGTTCCTCCAAGCCCCCTCACTGGTTTCACCCAAATATAAATAAAAAGGAAGATCTGCTTCACTACATTTGCTTGCATTAATTGATGTTAAAAAAGTCTGTTAAAAATAAAGCCCAGCAGTGACATTTTTCTTTGCTAAAGCACGATAGCAGCACATTACAAACATTACAAAAAGGTCCCCTGGTAGGTTTGTGAAGTTCCACTCTGGCAGTAAAATGCATCTACTGTATGTTCCCTGATTTATTTATTTATTTATTTATTTGCGCAGGATGATGTGTCACAAATGCAGACAAAACTCCCTGGCTCAGCAGCTGGGTTGCAATACTGAATGGTAGGACTGGATGGGCACCGTGTATTTTTAGCATTCATTTTACCCTGGTCAAATAAGTGATCCTGTTTACTGGTGGCAATGACGCTCGCAGCTATGCAGTCCCAGCTTGACATTTTCCCTATGGCTGCACCACTTGTGCTTGTGCACGAGTTGGGTGGTTCTGAAGGACGCGACACTTTGTGCCCAGAGGTCCTTTTGACATTTTAGAACAATGCATTCATCAGGCTGCTGGTCTCCTGAGGTACACCCAGAGCAGCAGAAAGACTAAGGAACCACAGAACCCGGCTCACACACCCATTCTCCCAGAAATCTCTCCCTGCGCCAGCTGACATATGGGTTTCTGGGAAAACAGTTTCAAGCCAAGTAAAAGGCTGCATTGCCTTCAGGGAAGGTGAGTACAGATGCTAAATTAGGCCTGGCAGGGTTGCAAAAGTGGGGAGAAATAGAAACAAAGGGGTCAATTGTTTTCATGTCCCTGGTGTTGCCTACCAGGATAAATATAGCCTCTCCTCTCTTGACTCCCTCTGTACTCAGGGCTTTGTAAAATGCCCAGAGTACCTGCAGGATCAGGTCCCACATCCTGCTGCTTGCATCAGCTTTGCCAAATCCTTAATGCCCAGTCTCTTGAATCTTCTTAAAAATGTATTTTTCTAGACCATCTGAAGATGTCTGAGAGCAAAAGAGATGCAGGCAGGTAAGTGGTTCTGTGGCTGTAACCTGTCAGAATTTGAAGGAATGAGAAGAACGCAGAATATCCTGTCACCTGGCCCATTCCCTGCAGCTCACACTATGTTCCAGGTAGGTGACCTCAGCCCAGAAGAACCTCTCCACGTGAGGACAAGCAGCCAGAAAAGAATGGGACTGGGAACACTGAGTAGGGCATACATATTTGTGTTCTTTTTTTCTGAAACAAATAATGACTCTAGGCAAGCATGGCAGAGCTTAGATTTTGAAGCAAAGCTGGACAAGGTAGAGCTGTGCAGGGGTCCTGACAGCATTTCTTGAAAGCACAAGAACCTTGTGAAAAAAGATAATGGGACGTTGCTTGTGACCCAAGAAATAGGTGTTCAAAGCCATGAGTACTAGAAGAGCACAGAGGTATGGGTACAGGATCTCAAGGGAGAGTAGGCAGGCTTGGATAGAAATCTTTGAAAACGATCACAAGACACTTACACTTGATAAAGTTGTAAGAGTAACACAAATAACTGTAAGTAAACCACATAAATCAGTATCCAAAAACAGCTTGATGGCTGCATTTGTCTACCCTGAGGAAGAGCAACATGGTTAAAGTGAAATATAACTTGGCTTCTAATAAGAGAACTGGCTGTAGAGGTGGAAAGAAATGGAGAGATCTTTGAGATGATGAGAAGGAAAAAGCAGTGGGATTTAGAGACGGGAATGGGTGGATTAACGGAGCAAAAAGGAGCCAAAAATAACAGTGGAGGAATACTGAGAGAACATTACTGACAGGTGTCTGCTAGTTATAATTATATACCTCTTCTAATGCCAGTGTTATATTAGACTCTATCTAAACACAGATATTATTTCTGTCTTTGAAGCTCCTAATCAAAAGAGAAGAAGAAATACTTTCTGCTCTTTTGCAGGACTTAACAATCAAGCAATGAATGAACTGCACTGGAGAAAGAGAAGGTGGAAGAGCAGCAATATGGACATATGTGTATCAATAAAAGATACATGCATATGCGTTTCAAATTGCATATAGAAATGATGCTTGAACTACTACTTAAACAGGATTACTCCTTGAATTACTCCTTAAGCCATAGCCCCAGCACGTCTCTAATATCAACCTGAATGAGGAGGAGCAGGCATTTTTCCCCTGATCCAAGCCTAATGGGGCTGCACGGGAGAAGAGATGCTTTTATGAGAAGCTGGCAAATACCTTTTTCGAAGGAGACTGCAGTCAGCTTGATTGCTGTCTTTTACTAGCAAAATAACTGCAGCTGCAACCAGCTACAATTAGGTGCTTAGTAATGTGTTAACAGGTAGCTATGCAAGCAAAAATGAAATCCAGTCAAGCCAAGCTGAACTTTGATCCTCAACCTATCTTTTACAAAGCAGCACCAAGGGACTATGTTTTTTTTCTTAGCAGCTTTCACACTGATACTATCACAACAATTAGTGCTTTTGAGACACGGTGGTGGGATTGACAGCTGGCTGATGACACAGCACAGCTTGGAGACTGCCATTAGATCATCACTATTGACAGGTTATCCACTTGCTCCTCACTAGCGAAAAGTTATTCTGTCTTTTGGCAATTGCAACTTATTCTTGAAATAGGCCTCAAAACAAGCATATTCCACAATTTTATATTATTCACACAGATTGCTGTCCTCCACTCAGCTGCGCTCTCACAAAAGGTGTAGAAGCACAGCTTTCTCTTGAGCTCGCTCTCCTTCTGTCAGACATGAAACAAAACAGGGAGGACTGACACCCGGACAGACATGTGCTTTGGCCACGTCACTGCTGCATAGGCATGGAACCCTCAAGAAACAGGACTTCATACGTATGCTGAGCTTTCCGGCTTATGAGCAACATAAACAACAGCGTTCTAAGTTGTATATCATTTAGTTACTTACCACTTTGGGTAAGGCGTGGGGAAGGGAAATTCTCTGCTCTCCCAGATGCCCCAGGACTGTCACTCTATTGCTACCTGCTACAAGTCCCACCCAGTGCAGAGCAGCCTGGCTGATCCCAGGTGGCCCCAGCACTCCTCCCCATGCCTCACTTTACAGTATGGGGGGAAAAAAAAAACCAAAACACAGCATTCTTCACGGTCAGCCTGGCCGATACTCTTTGAGCTTTGATATACTTTTTGATACTCACCTGCTGCATGGCTTGGGATCTGAAGTCACTGTTAGAAGGCCAGCCTGCAGTTATGTACCAAATGAGAGAAGTGTTGTTTCCTTTGCAAAGTGAGCACTCAGAGGGCCTTTGCAAGCATTTGGGGCAGGGTCTGCTTTTTGCACATTTCTGTATTATCACTGCATGTTACTGTGGTACTGGTACAGGACTCCACACAAAACGTCAGTGAATTTCCTGAATACTGGTTTGTTTTTCTCCACCCATGCAATAAAGGAAGCCAAGCCAAGGGCTTCTTCCTGCATGCTCTACAATGCCTCACAATCACGCTGAATTCCCAAGGTGCTGGTGGATACCCAGCGTCTCACACGTGGCTCTGACACCCTGCTGACTGAGGCCCTCACCGCAGACTTCTGATGGGCACTCTTGCTTTCCAGGACTCCAGAACAAGGCTACCCATGATGGTAGAGCTTGGTATGTTCCATTGAAACACAAAAAAGACAAAAGCCTAAAGCAGCAAAATGCTAAATCAAAATAGGCAGTGGGCACTGGCCTCTCCTACCAGTTATGGATGTGAGGCACTGTTTCCTGATAATGCCTTGATAGCCTTCTCCCTTCAGTAAAATGAGACACTTCTTTCCTTGGGGAGTGGGCAGGGAGCTAGAAAAAGGCTAATCACTTTTGAAGGTATTAAAAAATATATATCTCTATCTATGTATATGGATAAAGAAAAGTCTAAGTCTTTCTAATTTGGAGAAATCATCTCATGGAGCATACTAGACAGTTGCTAGGGGCCTCTGACTGCGGGCTCTTGGGTCTTCTCTATACCTTTGATCTGCATTATGAAATGTTAATGTCCACCACGTCAGGACTTGTTACATAAACATACCCTTTCTCTAACTGCTCAGTCCTGCCCGTTGCAACTTCCATTCATATTATCCATTTATATTTAAATGCTGACTTGGAGCTTATACCCAGAAGCACTGACATTTTTAAACAGGAGTAGCTAAACTAGGGTAAACTGCTAAATATAATTTATTGATGATAAAGAGCTTGGTTCAGATTAAATTCCAGCAATTTAATAATGAACACATTCACATCCTGCATCCGGAATATGTATATGTATGTGTTTTCCCCTCGTCATTTAACGGGGAGAAGGGGGTCTCGGAATCTGTGATTTCCTGTTGATTAGATATGAAGCAACCACAAGCACATATTTTTGATATCTCTATTAACAGACTGTTCATGTCTAACTGCAAAACTTGGTTGCACTTCTCTCAACATCTTTGCCCAAGACAGACCAGTAAACACAATTCCTCTCTCTATAATTAGCCTTTTCTCTAAGGGCCCTGAAGTAAGTCTGCATGCCGTAGATTTAATATCCAGTGCTATATCCATATGTGCTGCCCTTGCCTGGTCCCAGAGCATATAAACTCCCCTATTAGCAGCCTTGACTGCTTAATTATGCAGATTTTTTTTGTACCCGCCTGCCTGTAAAATTACTGTGTCTAACCTTTTTTTTCTCCCTCCTCTTTGCACCATGCTGGCCATTCTAATGAAATCGGCATAGGGGAAAGGGCCTGATTTGCAGTTATGGAGGCTGGATCGCACTGGCAATCTGTCCTTAGTGGGAGTTACAAAAGAAGTCAAATGCCTTCATCTGGTTCTCCCCTCTCATCCCCAAGGTGATTGAGTTCACTTCCTGATGCTTCCCAAGTTTTCCTCGGGCTGTCCAATCAGCGCATCCACCAGGGAGCCCAGCCTAGCTTGCAACAGTCTCCGTATCTAGTTACAGCCCCACCAGGGACAGTCAACTATCCACCCCCAAGCCTTCAGATGAAAACCTTTTCTAACAAGGCCGCCCAGCGCCAATGAAATAACACACATCTGCATATCCACTGGGTCCCATGTTTCTTGTGCTCATGGATTATGTATCTTGCAGCCTCTAATAAAGAAATGCAGTTCTTTGTTTAATGTTTATCTTGTGCTTGTTAAGCAAATGCTAATGTTGTATCAGAATGCTTTAGTGCTATTTGGGTTTTTGGTGATTTACTACAAGACAATCTGCTGTGAAGTAAATTTAGAGGGGAGGGGGAAGGAAAAAAAATCATTCCGGCTGAAAGACCGAGCGAGCGAGAAAATGGTTTGACAGAGAAGGAGCAAGAGGCAGAGGGAAAGACGGAGGGAGTGAGACGGGAGAGCGAGCGCAACAGCTCCCAGTATGACTTCCCTAACCCCTGGCTGACATGCCCACTTCATCACTAGCCAGTCCGATACCTGGAGGTACAGAATCAACCCAGAACAATTTCCAAAAGGGATGAGATGATAACTTCCCCTTCAGTGATAAGGTAAACAGTGTCCTGAAGGGTAAACAAAAAATAAAAAAGCCCCTTTTGTTGTCTGCCTTTGTGCCCTGATGGTTAGCACTGTGCTGTGTTATTCACAGACCACAGGGAAGCCCTAGATTTAATTGTTCATGCCTGGCTCCGCTAGAAATGGGCAAAAGAGAATATGAAGTATTCAGAACCCCCTTCTCCAAATTATTTTTTCTTCCCTCCCCCCTTCGGGAGGGGGGGAGAGGAGATTTGGAAGCTGATGAACAAATGAATGTCCTCTATTTACCCTTTGGCAAGACAGAATATAGATATCCACAGCGCTAAGCGCTCCTGTCAGTCTCCGTTCAATTCCTCAACCCTGTTTTGAACGAAGATGTAAGTTCTGGAGTTCTGTTTATTTTTCTTCCACAATGAATTAGGGTCAATAAAATGTGGATCTCCAAAAGGAGGAGACTTGAGCACTAACTGGAAATGCAGCTGCACACATACCCCCCTTTCATGCTACAACATCCTTTTTAGCAACTACCCTTTGTCGCAAAGATCACCTGATTTTAAGGACTGCATGAAATAAGGTTGCACAGGGTCCCCGGGGGTCAAACCAGATCATTACAGCTTAGAAGAACTTTGTGGACAAACAGTTCTACACCTTCAACGGGAAAGAAGTCCAAAAGATACAGATAGATTTCAGTATGGAGGTACCTTCTGGAACTGCAAAGGTAGCGTGCAGTAGGGCAGTATACCGTTCACTCCCTTTGCACACACGTGCACTTTGAGCACATGAATATCCCATTTATTGCTGCGCTCCTGTTCTCATAGCATACCTTATACCCCACTGTCCAAGAGTGTGAAAATGCATGAATGCGTCACACCGCTGCACCTATAGATGTATACATTCACTAACTGCAAACACGCAACATTTTGAAATCTTATATTGTTTATTCTGAAAGAGTAAATTGGCGCTAGTGTAAGTTGGCGCTCAGTCTTCTGGACTGAGAACACTGAACACTGAAAGTCTTTGATAGAAAAGATGGAAAGTATGAGAAGTGGTTATGTGATTTTTTTTCTGCCTTGTCCCCTTTTTTATGTTCCTTGATTTTCAAAAGATCATTTCAACTTGTAAGAGGGACTCTATTTTTTGAACCTACTCAATCTCCAGGTTATCTGCCGAAACTACCGATAAAACATGCCTCTTTGTAAATACCAGATGGATGTTTCTGTGCTATTTATTTACAAGCAGCTGAATTCTCATTTTGAACATAAAATCCACTATCATCAAGTCGATTCATGTAAGATTGTATTTGCTCAATTAATTTGAAGGGGAGGACTCTGTCTCCCATTAGCTAGCTTAGCCAGCTAAGCCGCTTAAGAACACAAATGTCCTGTGTTTTTCTTCCATTGCCTTCTCCCTGCCCTGCTTTCCTTCCACTGAACTGAGTAAATTTTCATCTAAGTGGTATACTTTTTTTTTTTTTTTTTATTTGGGGCATTACCATACAAAGCCATTGTGAGTTCCACACACTCTGCTAATGCCCCGTTTATTACTAGATACAATTCAAGGTCCTGACTGTAATCTTTTAAAGCCCCTAATGACCTAGGGTTGGGCTGCATTTGAGACTTTCTCTCCACTTACAGTCCGCCAGGAAAATTGAGTTCAACGGGAACAGTGAACCTGATGGTGTTCCCATTTAAATCCTCTAGAGCAAGGGAGTTTCTCCATAAGCCGACTGTGGAAGCCTGTATCTGACCTGCTGACTTCAGCTGACTCTACGCAACAGCATCACCATGAACTGGCTGCATGGGAACCCTGTCAGAGACTTCATTTCCCTCCTGCAGTCACCATCAAAGCTACCTTTGGTAATCACTACAGCTGACAACACTGCTCAGCATAAATTAAGAAAGAGGCTCGAGGACACAATGAGTCCATGATGTGTACGCTTGGCCTCAAATATAGGAAATCTTCAGCTTCCAGCCTGAGTAAAGAATGTCCACTATAAACATGAGGCTTGACCTACTGACTAGCATTTGTGTACAGGTCACCTTATTGCAATGTTCAAGTCAACTTCACTAACTGGTCTGTGTTACTCCAGTTTCCACACCAATGGATTCTTACTAGACATCACTAATGCACGTGTCTCCGATAGCCTGTGGTTCACCTTGTATAGCTAGCCACACTTTTAATCTGTGCCGTGGGGTAGCGGAAGACGTAGAGTGGGAGATGTGTCTTTGTTACATGCCAACAATCCCTGTCTTTTTGTTCTTTTTTTTTTTTTTTTTTTTTTTTTGTGGTGCTTGGGGGGGTGGCAACCAGT
>VZTL01042379.1:66828-92874 GCA_013400535.1 Scopus umbretta | reverse complement strand
AAAAAGACTAAAAGCTTACTGCGTTATTTGAACTCCATTCAGTCTTAAACTACCTGATCTCCCTTGCATTTCTCTTCCGGTCTCTGATGGGTCAGACTTGGGGATTTTTTAAATTTAAAAGCCCAATCAAATAAGCTTTTTTTTCCTTTCTTCTAAAAGCTAATATTGGGTTTGAGNAAAAAGACTAAAAGCTTACTGCGTTATTTGAACTCCATTCAGTCTTAAACTACCTGATCTCCCTTGCATTTCTCTTCCGGTCTCTGATGGGTCAGACTTGGGGATTTTTTAAATTTAAAAGCCCAATCAAATAAGCTTTTTTTTCCTTTCTTCTAAAAGCTAATATTGGGGTTGAGGGCCAAACAATATAATGATGCAGTACTACTTGCATTATTCCTGAAGCTATTTGATTTTGACAAGCCCACATTTGGTAATTAACATGAGAATGCCCCCTTGGGCCGTTCTCCTGTTAGCTAAAATATCTTATAAATTACTGTAATAAAAGGAAAAAGTGAACACACTGCCTGTCAATGTTTCAACTTATCTAGCAAGAAGAGGAGACAATGCCATGATCTGGAAACACGCACACGCCAAATGGATGCATAAATTACACCGTCTGTGCCCATCTGAACCAGTCACCTGTCTGTCAGTGAAAAATATACACATAATAGTGTGTAGTAAAAGAAAAACGATTAGTATTTGTATAGTATTTCTGTGGATATGAAACAGAGGCTCTCATGGTCCACAGAGGTACTTCTATCAGCTCCCCCAGCCCATTACCAGACAGAACAAACTGGTAATTTTTTTCGTAAAAATGGTTACCAATGTAGAGTGCGTCAGCTGCCAGAACTCCCCTCTTGACCTATTCTGTTAGAGGTCATGTTCATGGGGGCTGCCTATACTTGGTGCCATTGGAAATCATGTTCCAAATAGTCCCTCACTGAATGCCCTGCATCTACCGGTATCTACCATCGGTTTTGCAAATATTCGCCTCTGTGCTCTGAACTCTGAGAATGGCAGCCCAGCAGCTAGACTTACAAGGCGATTCTGCTGTCCTGTCATCTGTGGTATAATATCATCCTGCAGCAAACATAAAAATCCACCGCTAACATCAAATGTATTCAAGTCTGGGTGCAAATATAAACCACGTGAACACACACTGCATATTCCAATGCAGCAGGCTGAATGCCCTTACACAACCTGCTCAAAACAATGGAAGTTGACATGAAAGAAAGTGCCTTTTATAATACTTCCTGGCAGGTACAATATTTTCCTTTATTTATGAACGCAGGTGCTGGCAAAAAACAGAGAAATGAGTGAAGGCTTTTTTTCTTAGAAACAAATATCTAAAAACACATTTTATGCTTTTTCTCTTCTGATTCCAAAACACTTAATGCAGAAGAGCAGAGAAACTGGAGGGAGAAAACCCTGTAGTTTATATAGTGCTACTTCAGTCTGTGCATATGGTTGTGAGACTGGATGTATGGAGGATGAACAGAACAGACAAACTGACAAGGAACTTATATGACTGCTTCAAGGGTTTACTTCTTTCCAAAATAAAACATTAATTAAAAGCACCAAACATCCCAAAATAATCTCTGTGACAACTTGTGGTCTAGGCTGTTTTGATCAAAGATTTGTCACCTTCACTAATATAAAGTACCAGATTTCTGCAAGAGCAATAGTTTTCGAGTTCGATCCTTGAGGGCCCTTTTTATTCTCCTGTTAAAGGCCTTGCAAAATCAATGCCTGTAAATCGTAGACTTATTGATAAAAATTCTGGGGCATGCAATTGAATGTAGATCAAAAAATGCTTGTGTTTAATCCATAGCAGACATAATTTGCTACTATTGCTGAATTTTAAAAGGATCTGATCCAAAGCAATGTCATGTTCCCGGCTCTGTGCCACAGCCTAGTGACATTTAATCACAAACTTTACTGCATTCTCCCTGTGACAGCTGAGATGCAACGCAAGCCTACTGACGTAATTCCTCTTCTAAAGCCACCGGCCTATAAAGAGCAGGACAATACAGGAAGCTCACTTGTCCAAAGGATACTGTGCACTTTTCCACATCAGGCTGCAAAGTTACCACATGCAGCCTACTAAAACGTACAAATGACCATTTCACCTTTGCTTTTTCTACAGCAGACAAAAACTTAAGGTACGATTCTCTTCTGGATGAGTTTTCCAATGACTTGATGCTGCAGTCACCAGGTCAGAGGTAATGAGGGCTGCACAGCTTACAGTGCCATAGCTCCAGCCTGGTTAGATCAATGGCCTATAATTACCTACAAAGAAGTCAGACACCAATCAATGGTTTGTTATTTCCTGTACAAGTTGCACAGGGAAACTTTCCTAGGTCAGGAAAAATCACAGTGGAGGCAACGGCTGCACCTGCTTGCAGTGCTATCATGCCAAAACACCTTATGAGTAACCTTGAATATCCTGTAATATGGTTAGAGGCCACAGGGACAATCTGGGTTCCTCAGATGAGCCTGGTTTCTCTGGCCCGGCATCAGGTCTGAAGGGACCTCTGCCACTGTAAGTTGGAAAACCTAAAGGATGCTAACAAATAAAAAGAACCCAGCTCAAACCCCAAAACGTGAAATTCCAAACCTGGGCACATCATGGCACCACAGCATAGCCTAGCTCTGAAGTTTTATTTTTACAGCTACCATGGCAGTAAAAACTGCAGTATGAGCCAAATCCATTCCAACAGATTCATTTATTTTTGGGGAATGTCAAAGGTGCCAGATTGATAGCCCTGGCGAGCAACATTTTCAATTTCTCTGCACACCAGGCACAGCACAGGCAGCAGCAGTGCTAGCCTCCTGCCCATGGTTCCCATCCAAGCCGCCTTGGTCCTGAGAGGGACCACCTAGAAGCAGTACAGAGCTATCTCCATATTACCTAGAGCTATTTCCGTGCAGTCAGCCTGTGTCCTTTCTGCTGCGCTACAGGCAATGAAAGCAACACCCATGGCAGATGTGTTTTTGTGAGGAACATTTGCCTGCTGAAAACCGGAATGGGAAGGTCAACTCATTTGTGCACAAGTCACCAAATGTCTAGAAGATCTTACCAGCTGTGCTCACACAACCAAGGTGATATGACCTGGCAATGGTAACCTTAATGCTCCCATCCCTCCTTACTGCCGTTGTTTAATGCAGACAACACACCTACGTTTGTATAAAGACACTGGACACAGGCAGTCTTGGACACAGTTCCACCAGGTTCTTCAAACACCTCAGTTATGCTCTTTACCTTTCCCACACACATGCATGCACACATGCCTGCTCCCTACTTTTTTTGGTGATGCCTTTCATGTTCAAAATGCCAAGCGATTAGCTAGGAACAGCTCCTCTCTACGGAGCTATCATCCACATTTTTAAAAAGCCAAAAAAAAAAACCCACCATAAAGAAATGGGTTAGAGAATGCCACTTGATCAAATACGCACGTAACTAAGCTGACACAAACATGCCTCCATTTCCTGTAATACTTTTTTAAAAGTAGAGGAGCAGAGCAGGAGTCCTGCTGGATTTCCCTTAGCAACCTGACAGGAGCCCACAAGGTCAGCTAGCAGGAAGCGTAGAAAATTATACAGTGGGGAATTATCAGCTAAATTATTTCACTATACTCAGGATTTTTACTGTTTCTCCCAAGACGGTGGCCTCTTGCTACTTGCAATAGAAGCAAGAATAAAAGGACAGAAATGACAAAAGAGATCTTAAAAAAAATGCATGTTTTATGTGCCTCCTGAAGACGGTGACTTTAATGCCCAACTCATTTTTTGTTGTTGATTTTAGATCAAAGGCCTGATCCATAGCTGTGGCTAACATGCACAAAAGAAGCCACGTCTGTGCGCACACAGCTGCGTGTACCCACGCAGGTGCATGAAGGTGACTTAAAATTCACCTTTCCCTCTTCCAGTTCTGCTGCTGTCTCTAGCCAAGCCTGAGCCAAGCTACAGCAGCTTGTGATCTGCTCAAAACCCAGGCAGCTGAGAATGAGCCTGGGAAGCAGGGCTGCAAAACCTGCCTTTGTTGTTACCCCAGGATGGAAGGGGCGTGCTGCAAAGTCTCCCAGCTGAGGCTCCATCACTTGTGGAGCTACACCAGGGAAAGGCATTGACTCCTGAGCCAGCTCCACCTGCTTTAAGAACTGCTCACGGGGGTGCTGTGGGGTGGAGGCTTTCCCCTACCAGCAGAGTTCTGCTCCCAGTATTGGATATGTCTTGGTTCTGAGGGAGGAGGAGAAATCTGGAAGACTGCTCACAATGCGGCTCGTTTCACAGACCTGCGAGCATGATTTATCAATTAACAGGTAATGAAAAAAAAATTCCCTGCAATTAAAGCCTTGATTTTGCTCAAACAAAAAGCAGTACCATGCCACCGTGTACTCCAGAGAGAGACAGGCAGCTCCTGTCACTAATGTGGAACAGAGCTAATCTTAACAGATTCGGTGCAGGCCCCTTGAGAGATGCCATGTTGATGAAGGAAGATACAGTAGGGAGCCCCCCTCCCTCCCCACAGGGCCTGGCTGATTGCAGAGCCGACGGAAAGGTGGAGGGAAACTGTGCTCCCTATTTCATAGCAGAGTAGCAGGGTTGTTGAAGGTAAAGGCAACTTTCGACTCCAAAAGGCCATTTCTGCCAGGTTATTCTTTTATTTCTGTATCAAAATACTATCTATATTTTCTTTTCTTTTTTTTTTTTTCTTTTTTAAAATTTTATTTATCAATTAAAACCCTTCACACTTTAAAAAATAACGGACAGATGTATATTTGCTCTACAGAGTGAATATATATACATGTACACATATATGTGTGTGTTTTTATATACATCAGCTTAGTTAAAACCATTGTCTACAGGGTGAATATATTTCTCCACATTCTTCTTTAAAAGTGTGAAGGGTTTTAATAGATTTCACAGGACAATATGTATTAGAGTTACTCAGGCAAAAGTCAGAGCAAATTAAGAGAGATGTTTTTCTTCCTTGCCGCTTGAAAACAAAACACACAGAGTACTCATCAGGAAAATAAAACAAACAAACAAACAAAAAAAAGCAGGGGAAAAAGGAACAGCAGCCAGGATTTTGAAAATAAATTGTAATGGGTACTAGGATATTCTCCCCTTCCAGATCACTTACTGGTAATTTTGGTTAGAACATGGCCTTACAAGCAGGAGCTGGGTATCTGAGCTGACTTGCCTCTCTTGCATTGAAGTCAATAGGTTGAAAATTACCTCTGTTTTAACTTCCGTAATGTATGTTCTGTATGGTGCTGTTTATAGACAATATGTATCTATGCGCCTTTGACTAGGTATTCACTTCTTGCACATCTTTGTCTGCATAGCAGGATCTATATGCAATTATGTTAGCATACTGATGAGAAAAGTTAGACTGATGGACTACTGAAAATACCATTACACTGATAACAGATAACCATAAATTGCTGACAACTGGAAAAAGAAACATACACTGTGTTATCTTCTACGTTCATTAAAGCACCCCAATACATGTTCCCAAAATCATTGAAAATCATCACTTTTTCCAAGGAGACAAGGCAAGTTGAGCCTGAGAAACAAGTACGCACAAAGAAGCTGGGACACTCCTCTAGGTAAGTCTTAACAAGCCATGCGTACTTGCTGAGACTGCTGTATCACACACCAGAAGTAGCTGCAAGACAGCATGTGCATGGCTGATCAAGGACGCAAAATACACTGAACTGATATGCTGCAACCATAAGCCTACTGAAACTGTGAAGGTTTCTTACCCAAGTGTAGTCACATTCACAGCTCAAAACACATAGGAAGGTACAGGAAACAGACACTGATGTTGCCAAACGCTCATCTGAGGCTGCGGCAATTTCCTGGTCAATGGGAAAGCATTTGAAAGGTGTCTGAACAAGAGTTGGAAGAACTACAGTATGTGGAAATGGAGTTATTACAAAGATTCATACCTGTGCAAAGGTAGGAGAACAAACCATGTAGTATGTATTGGTCTGTGTGCTCTTGGAAGACCCATCTAATGCTAAAGACGCAGTCATAGCATATGTCTGATTTTGGAACACCACCTAGTTGTGGTGGAAGGTCACAAAACAAAGAAGACCTATGAATGCCAAAAACACTTAAAAGTGGTATTCATGGAAATCTGGCTTTACGATAATCTCCAATCATTAATCTTTCTTTGAAGCAATTTCCAAAAGGATTGCTGGTTATAAAAAACCTGAATTTCAAGCAGAACCTGGGAAATGATACACAGTGAAAAATGTATTCAGTGATTCTCCATCTTCATCCTGGCTAATACCTTTTAAAGGTGGATTTTGTATGTGTTTATCATTTGCAATCCTTTGACAAATGTTCCAGTCAAACAAATTTTACCCTAGCATTGTTCAGGTGGTTGGATTGTAGAGGGTCTTCCCAACTCTGCAACACTTTCATTAGGCAGTGTCTTTTGTTATTTGATTTACTGATTAGCAGGGCAGGTATGCCCCACTAATGCAGGTATGCACACAGGCCGAGAGGGAAGGAGACATTTTTAGGCTCTGTCCGATGTCAGTGGCAGTCCCAACTTTGGGATCCGTAGCAGAATGTTTTCCCACTTCAAACAGTCATGCCGCAGGCTGAAACAGTCGCACAGAGAAACTCCTCTATTTGTGCTGTGCAGCTGTGAAAGAGGAAATCAGGGATATGGATTGTGGCAGGGCTGTCGGGGGAAAAGCAAGGCTGTTGGGGGAACAGAAGAACCAAAATGTTCTTGGCTTTCATGGCAGGAGGATGCAGAGTAGGGCATCCTGAGAGGAAAGGTCACCAGGGATGAGTTGTAGCTGGTTTTATCTTACCCTTACACTTCAAAAAGAAGATGGGGGTGGGGGGAGTCACTGATGTGAGATCGTCCCTAGGAAACTGAGAAGGACAAGTATGAAACTCACAATGGGATGACAAATTCTGTGAAATTGGTTCTCACAGTCAGTTGCTTTATGGCTAATGGTATTGGTTCTGGCTCCCTTTCAACTTCTTTCTCCACTATCCTTGTCTTGTCTTGCCTTCTGTTGACTGTGATGGCTGTTACACCTAAAACCAGTTTCATTTCCTCCTAAAAGACTTCTTGGGTATGTGCCTGAAATCTCTTCTCCATTTGCTTTGTTTGCAAAAGTGACATTTAGAAATGGACTCAAAACATGCTATGTAGAAGAGGACTTCAAACCCGGTGTCTAAATTTACCAGACTGTGATTCAGTATTTTTAACAGAAGATACAGTGCCTGTTATTCAGAACGAAGACTCTCTAGTACATTCCTCCTAGGAAGACAGTATACCTTCACTTCCAAACCCCTCTGTCCAACACGTTTCTCTAAATTACGCAAATTCCCCAGCTTCCTAGCACAGCTTTTAAGAAGGGTCGCTCTCTGCTTACTAATCAGGCATGTGAATAGCTTTCCTTTAAGAAAGAAACTTTGAAAACACATGAAAATCTACTGAATATCAATCATTATGAAGGTCCCTTTAAACTCTGTCGTAATACTCAAGAGAAGGCTTCCCGCTGAATTAAAATCTGCAGTTTCAAATGTGCAACCTTTCTTTAACTGCAGTGACACTCCTCTCTTTTCTTTTTGTTTGGGGTTGATGATTTTTCCCCCCAGAGATTATTTATTTTGGACATCCCTTTAACACGGTCCCAACATTTACCCTGCTTTTGTGCCAAAACAGAATTATTGGGTTATCGGACCTGGTCCTGATATCCTCCAGTGGATAAAAAATAAATAAATAAATTCACAAAAATCACAGACCCTCCTGTATGTTAAGACATTTTAAACACATTTTTGCGCACTCTTCAGAAGCACTCTTCAGACTGGCACCTCCTAGGGAGTGGACGGACATAACAAAGGCTGAGCAGCGGTGTAAACTTCCCTCTGGTTCTCTGCTAAAATACGTCATTCGTGGTTCTCTGCTAAAATACATCATTTGTCATTCCTGATCTTACGGGGCCACTCCCAGAGATAAGACAGCAATTCATTAGGTACGGGTGACACTTTCCCCGTCCTATTACCCACCGCTGCTAGGATCATAATCCTGGGAAGGACTTTAAGGAGTCTCTCCGTTGATCCCTCTGCACCAAGGAAGGATTAACTCTTTCTGTCTCAATCCTGCACAGCTATTTGTTACCCACCTCTTTCAAACAGAGCCAAGTGCTACAAGGTCTTCTGAGGCGCCCAGAGACAGATGCAGCCTGATAGCCAGACCTGCCAGCATATCTGGCCATTTGCAATGGTTTGCAGGCTGGCTCAGTGGCCATACGGTTGTTTGGATGATATCTCCGTGGGATTTATCTTCCACCTTCAAAAACAACCAACCATATGAAAGGCTGCCAAATGCCCCAAATGTAAAATCTTTACACCAAAATGCTCTATGTAGGATGTAGTGATTTATTCTTGGCTTTTTCTAAAGAACTGTGAAAGGAAAGAATATTAAACCTCAATTCAGATGATCACAATTTGAAAAACAAAGATAATCCAGAGTTGTATTATAATTTTTATAGGTACAATTTGTACCTATCTTTCAGTAGATGAGAGAGGTGGCACAGGAGAAACGGATCATTAAACAGTAGTGTGAAGCCAGGGAAATTAACCAGCTGCTGTGAAAGCCACCTCGCTCCGTCTCTGAGCGCGCGACAGACACGGCGAGAGGGAGGGAGGGAGGAAAAGAGAGAGGTGCCAATTGTACCTATAATGCAATAATTAAAAAAACTCTGCCTACTATCTCGCCATAATGGCTCGCACAGGTTAGATCAAAGAGACGCTGCTGCTCACAAAGGGGCTTCTCTTTGCATAAATACATGCGCTCGCAGGTGGAATACTCCAGCCAATTCAAAGCTCTAATAGCCAAGGGTAGCCTATAGGGAGTACCATGCTGTAGGGTTCTCTCTCCTCTGCCCACTGCAAAACCTGTCTTGAAAGAGGAAAGGTGGATAGTGGAAAACATGGGGTGATATTTGCTCAACACACATCACTCCAAGCGCATGGAACTCGCTACTGACAGCTCGCCCTGTGTTACACACGCGGTGGCTACGCGCTGCCACCGAGCACGTTTCCAATCCCATCGGGTTACTCTCACTCAGCCATAGGAGGCACGATTCATATTCCACGTGCCCCACTAAGAAAACTTCCTTTTGTACCGACTCAAATGAAGGGGCCATTTCCACCACTTGCTTCCGCGCTTCCAGCTCTAACAATAAAAGATGGCACAAAACACTTCAAAGAAGTAACATATGCATCCTCGGATTATTGTGCCGAAGAAAGAGATAAAACAGGAACAAAGTAACAAATTATATTGTCAGAAAAAATGTGAACTTTTTGATTGGGGATGACATTTATTTTAAGTGTGCAATGACGGCAGGGAATCTGTCAGGGTAAGACATGGCAGAGGTTTCAACGTTTGTTAAGAGCGTCATGGGAATTTAACTAAAACTGTTAAAACTGACACTATTGGCTTTTGTTAACACATTAAGCATGGGAAAAGTGCCAGTCAGCATATCCTCCATAGCATCAGTTCAGTTAAATCATCTGGAAGATGCATAAAACTGGGTGTGATAATAAATGCGACGTTTTCCACACACGGATAGAGGGAACAGAGAGGGACAGGACCATTTTGACAAGAACAACGAGATCACTTTTAAAAATGTGCACCTGGTTTGTAATTTAAAAGCCTGCAAGAGGGAGGAAGGAGTTCTAGATTTATTTTTTTTTTTAAAGATGAGTGAAGCAAACTTACTAAACGCAATACAAATGGTTTCTGCGTAAGTGCTTACAGTAGAAAATAACTTAATACTGGAGTGTATATTTATGGAATTGGCTTGAGTACAATTAAAGCACTGTCTAAAGCATTCCACTTTAAAACAGACTCAATTACCACTTCATAGTTTGGCTGGCAGACCAACAAAAACAGAATGCCAGCCATTTACTCGCAAGAACAGGAGATACATTAATACAAATACAGTGGTGCCCCAGCCGGAGGATTTGAGCAGAGCTTTGCAGACCTGAATCTCCAGCAAAATATCCCACTCAGAGGCAAAAAACCAGAAATCTGTTTGGTGAGTGCAGGTACCAAACGTTAATAGGGCGAAAGCCCCCCACTCTACTATGAAATCTCCTTACGCAAATAATTGCTAAGAGTGACTCGAAGCTTTGCATTCTGAAAAGGTGAAGCATATTACATAGATCTAACCGTCTCTATATGAAGAAGCATATGAAATGGATACATTTGCTGTGCAACCATCTGTGACCAAGCAATAAGCAAGGTCTAAAACTACTGAGTCGATCTCACAGTAAAATAAACTGATCAAGGAGTGAAGGAAAGACAAAAAACAAAGAAAAAGGGGCTTTGAGCACCAAAAGGTGTCCATGGGATTAGAAAATAATCAGACTGAAATCACAGGTTCTTCTATAAATGAGACACCACCAGATAAAAACATTTTAAACAATCACTTTGCCGTTTCCAGGGTGCTCCGACTGCAGCACAGCCATTTGCTCTTAAAATGACCAGTTTTACTTTCCTAAAGTCCTTATGCCGAGAAGTTTCTGCTCATCTGCTGCTGTCTGCTTCAGCTGATAAAACACAGATGCAGAGTTAAGGATAAAAACACAGAACGTGGCTGCCAAGAATTGTTCTTTCTGCCATTCGAACATAACCTCATGTAGTTTGATCCATTCAGCATTTACCTAAGTAAGTGCTGCATCTAAAAAAAAAAAAAAAAGCAGTAACATATGGAAGCTTGGGTAGTGACCAAAAGAACAATATTTTCTTGGCCACGCGAGCAGAGCAGGACGTCGCCTCCCGACTGGTAGGAAGGCGAGCGCAGCACAGACATAACCTCATTACATACTGGAGACTTCCAGCCTTCGAACTTTCAGCAGACTCATTTCTTAGAGCCTTCAAGCTCTCTCATCGATCCGCAGCCATTGCTATGCACAAGGCAGCCTCGAAGGGCATGACACCTGTGGTATAATGCCATATGTCTCAGAAGGTTTTATTATTTATTTTTAAATGAAATCTAAATAGCTATACATAGTAAGGAAATGGTTTTCACAGGGACTAAAGGACTGATTTAATAAAGATTACAGTCAGAGATTACTGGCAGCTACAAAGAACCGCCAGACGCCGAGAGGCTTTCTGCACCGCCGAAAGGTAGGACATTTACAGATGTAGGAGAAAGAGTCTGATTATGTGTATCACCGGGAAACCTAAAACTAACGGCAGCGAGAGACAGACATCATTCCTATATGTCTTCATTTATAGCAGTAAGGGCTAAGGAGAGAGGAGGGTCAAAGGAACGCAGGCTTACACTGCTACCAGCTATATTGTATAATAATTTAATTAATTAATTGCACACATTCCCAACCTTTAGACCTACTAATGTGTTCTCAGATATTCACAGAGCTTTTATTTAATGCAGAACCTACAATACATTCTTTACTTAGAAGAAGAGAAGAAGGCTTGATTCCATTTCTGGAGAGATTTGCTCTTAATCCGCTAAAGGTTATGTTGGCTCTCTGTAGTATCAGAAAATTAAAAATGAGGCTTTTATTTTTATTATTCCACTGCGTTCTACTTCATCTTTTTGCCTCAGATTTTGATATAAAGCAATCCTAAATATTCAGAAAAAGCTAAGTGGTTTCTTGGTAACTAACCTGTTTTACCAAATTAAAATCAACTACATGCGAACAGGCGCACGGCAAAGATAATGCTGTCGCGATCATCAGGTATGTAAACACCCGCAGCACTGCCCTGTCCCTGACACAGGCCACAGAAAGCTACCGGCTGGAGCTGCCTCGAGGGGCAGCTCAGCTCTCCTGGGAAACTTGGAAAAATAATCGCCTTAATAATAAGACAGGCCTGAACAATATGGGCCAGATCCTGCGGTTCTGCTCTGGGAGGAGATCCACTGAAACCTACTCCTCTGTGTGCAGACAAGGACATTTGGGTGGCAGGAGCAGACCTGCGTTTTTGGTATATGTTTCATTGCATTTCTTTGCCTGCTAACGGCAACAGACTGAACATGGTCCAGTCAATTAATGGATGGCCGCAGCTCATTCTTCCCTTGAAATTTTAATCTCGTGAGTATGACACCATGATAACAACTGTAACAGTGATGTCACAGGGGGACGACCATAATTGCAGGTAGGAAGCACGACTCGGTGTAGACTCTGAGTTCTGTCCCGGTGTCTCTGACAGTAAGGAAAAAATGCAGAAATGTGGAAAACCACAGAAATCATATGTTAAGTTGCTAGTATATTTTTTTACATAGAAAAGGATTTTTCCACGATGACTATGAACTCTACTCAGCTTATAAAATGCTCTTCCTATTTAAAATACATTCATTTTTTACTTTACGCCTTGTTTAATAAATTATAATATAAAAAGAACACCTACGAGTCTTTTTTCAATGCTTGGGCTTTTTTTGATGAGGAACGGGAAAAAAGGGTGGAAAAGGAGAAAGATTTTACAATTACTGAAGAGACTATGGGTAGCAAAAGTTGCTACAATTACCTGCAGTAAATTCAACTGTCAAGTTTCATGCCACTGAACTTGCACTGACATTTTATGAACAAATTGCTCGATTTGTTCCTTCACTAATGTAAAGCCATCATTTATTTCAATAAGGTAGTAAATATTTTCACTATTACATGAAACAACCTTTTGGTTGGCTTATAATTACAAGAATGATGCTAACTGAATTCTTTGCTTTGTTTCAATATCCCTTGTCAGTGCCATAGACCTCTCTGCCTCTCTTGTTTTTCTCAAAAGCAATTTAGAAAATGCTTGTATTTTAGACAAAAGGAGAACATTTGGTGAAAGAAAATTCATCATTAGGTATCTAGAGGTTTGTTAATAGAAAAGGCAACTCCCACAGTGTATCCTAGTGCTCAAGCCAGACACACATGCTCAGGACCAGCAAGCTGCCTTCACAGTGGGCCAAAAGTCATTATCATAATTTTATATTACATAGACTACATTGAAAATTTAATATATCCCAGCAAAAAGAGACAAAAGACATTTTGCATAATGCTTCTGTGAGCGCACTCTCTCTTGCTACTCTTTTAGCCACCCCATGCAGATAATCACACCAGGAAAAAGAAGTTCATTACCTAAGCCAAATCAAAATTAGGCTTTTCTTTTTGATAGGGAACTTCATTAGTAAGCCCTGTCTTATACAGCTGGGAGATTTGATGAATCTATCTTGGAGTAATAATTCAGCACAATCAGCCACATTTCTGCTTTAAGTTTTATGTCTTTGTTACAAAAATTGGAACTATACATACAGTATGCCGTCCTATATCTACAAATTCATAGCCTATATATTCTCATTTCACAGCATTTAAAACATGCCAGAGTGGCAGCATCCCGCAATGTTAGTAAACAGGTTCCCTCATTTCCATGGTTGAGGCTTCTGGAGACTAAAAGTCCTCAATAGTTGGAAAATGGATTCTGCTTCTTGCTGCAGAACCTGCAGTTAAATTACATTACAGAATTTATTTCATGAAAAGGAAGGATTGTCTCCTTTAACTCCAATTTCCCCTACTGCCCATGTTAAGCCCTTTCCTGATTATGACCCAGGTTATAAACGCAGCATCCTTCCTGAATTTCCAAAGGGGAGAAATGCACTGGGGGAATGTCCCATTTGTATTGAGCTAAAATTAATCTCTAAAAAAGACAAGAAACAAAAGGCTCTGCTATCTGTAGAGATATGGTTACAGATATGTAGGCACTGCTACGTAAGCAATATATAAATTGCAGAATACAGCTGGACATCTGCAAATCACAGTGTTAAAGTGACAGTGACAGGATTCTCCTGTTTCGGAGCATGCCTGGTACGGGGCTGCAGGTGGCTGTAGTGTCATCTGGGACTCTTCTTTATGCATTTTTTCCCCCACAGACATGCCTGGATACTATGCCCTCTTGTCATTTTTTCAGTGCAATAGTATTTTTCATTGTGGTGACACAAAACAATCTGCAAAAGTCTGATTCACACAGAATTCCCAAAATGCTTTACATACCAAGGGAAAGTACCACTGTCCCCATTTTAATGTTGTGACCAACCGCAGTACACAGCAATTAAGTGATTTGCTCGAGAAGACAGAGGGAATCACTAGGAAAGCTGAGGAAAGACAGTAAGGATGGGTTGGTCAGCTTCCCCAAAGCTATTAGCCATAGTCTCCTGGCCAGTGGGAATTACTGTAAAAATCCCTTCAGGAGGCAGGAAGATTTAAATATGTTGCAGTTGCTGAAAAATAATTTTATTCATACCACATCTTCTTTTACAATTAAATACAAATGGCTTTTCAGATTGCAAATGTGCCTCAGGGTGTGTCTCAGAACAAAGGTCCTTTTTTACACCTACGGACATTCATTCCATCGAATCCTAGTATCTGTATGCACAGGCATGTCTATACACCCCAGTAAAGCTGGATTAGAGTGCATAAATACAGCTGAGTTTGTGGTGTGAGAGGGCGAGCATCGTGATCCTGACACAGAAGTCATCCACCCGTTAACACTGAAACACTGAGATGACACCTCCATACACTCACGACGCGGCTGAGATAAGGGTGTTGGAACTTTCAGGACACTGGCAGTTCCCCCTTGAATACACATTGGAGAAGACACTTACTACTTATAATGTCAGCTCTTCAGCTCTACTCATGAAAACGGCATTAAAGCCATGCAGGTGAGGTGGATGGATTGGAAAAGCACACGCTGTGGAGAAAAGGCAGACCTCCTCTCCCCACCGCCGTGCGTCACTGGCAAGGGGGCTTAGGTGCAGTCCCAGCCGGTGAGGCTGACGCTGGCTTTCAAGGCTAGAAGACTTCACAAGGCTGTAGTGGCACATCTGGGTGCTAAATGGGAGAAGAAGTCGGGGTGCTTCTAGCTAATCGACCTCTGAAACCCAGTGCACTGGAATCTGGGGAGCTTTTGTGGGGATAGGCAAAGTCAGCAGGGCCGTGTTACAGGCTCCCAAAATCTCAGTGCGGTGAAGAGGCACCAGTTGCCTTTCCAGCCCTGAACGGTGTGGGGAACCTGAAGGGCAGGCCCTTCTAACAGGCTGCTGGCTTCATCCAAAACTGCTTATCCAGAGCTTTCAGGTGTCCCTCAGACCTTTAGATAAACTGGTTTACATTGTACAAACAAATCCCATTTTTGGCTCAGAGCGTTTTTGACAGCCTCTCAAACACACAGAAATCTTAGGCTTGTCAGAGGTCCTTCATGTGACTCTCACAATGCAAAGCAGCCCTACATTTTGAAATATTTCCTTTCTTCTTGTTTTCATTGAGGGAAATCACAGAGAAAATCCCTGCAAATTGTCAACAGAATCACAGAAGAATGGCCGTGAAGAACTCTGTGTTTACTATCAAATACATAAACTGTATGTATTTAGACACTGGAGATTTATTACACATCCAAAGCCAAAACAGGCAGATTTACAGTTGTATCTCCCCTCACTACTTTCAACATGAATGGCATAAAATTCTTTCCACAACTATTTAAATTTGAATTGGAATTTATCATGAAAATCTGAAAGTCAGCCTTAATTTACAATCTGATCAGCAAGCTGAATTTTCAAATATATGGATGTATACATAGTTAATCCAAGTACACAGAATCCAGTTCAGCTATTTTCTTTTTCACTAGATATCCACATGTTATTAGATGTACACAGCTAACCAGGTTTCATGCAGTAGACAAAATAGCATTGTGGGATTACATTAGTCCGACAGCTGCTTTATGACTACAGCTTCCAGACCAATTTATTTAATATTGATCTTTAAACAAACATCAGTACAAATAAATTTGAGCACTCTAGTCCTGAGATTTTATATCCATAAAAGAGGCCAATATTCAGAGAAGCAGTTCTGCTTGAATTTCGCTCTTTGATTCCGTTTTCTTTGATCCTACCAGGTATCAAATACATCAATGCCAAATTAAAACAAATCCATCCTCAGATAAAGCTCTGTTTATAATCTTTCGTGCAGAAAGAATTTTTCTATCAATAACTTCCAGCAAGCATTTTAACTGATCTTTTTATTGCTTTATTCTGATTACTACAAAAGGCAGCAATGCCATGTCCTGATTGAGTATCATGCTAAACTCTCTCCACCAGAACTGTCAAGGAGGGCTTCGAGAACAACATGCTCCATCTTTCACACTTTCGTGCAGTTTTCTTCCTAACTACTTTCATCCAGCATCAGGGATAGGCCCAGCTCCCAGTGCCCCCTTGCTGAGAAAATTGCTGTGCCATGATACAGGTCTGGGAGGCTGATGTGAAGTCTTTTACAGGGCAACGGTTGACCATTTGGAGGAGGGGACAGCTGGGTGCTAAACATAAATAGGAAAAAAAACTTAGATAGGGAAAAAGATAATGAACCCTGGGATTAGACACTCAATTCAATTAGGCGGGTATATATAAATGTTAGGCATAAACTGATCCAACATAATTATTTGCACAGGACTTATTTGTGCCCTTCTTAGCTATGCCGAACGAGCACAGATACCAGATTCACTAGGGACACATCTTCCACTGGTGTGGAACTGGGCTAAAGTTCAAAAGTTTTTGGTCACAACTTACTCAGATCTGCCATCTGGCTTATGTGCACTGAGTTCTATGGATTATATCCATCTCCCAAATGGAATAAGTAGACATTTCTGTGTGTCAGGAAAAAAAAAAAGAAAATAAAATGAAAATCTGCTGTCCGTGTTGACCAGAAGAATGGCCATTAGAGTGGCTTGCGGAGCCCTCGCTTTGGCAGCAGACTGAGGGCTGTCGGCTCTCCCAGAGGTGTGCCTTTTGGAGAGGGCGATGTATTCCTTCAAACCTGCAATCTGCTTGACTCCAGTCATCCTGGCTGGGGCTCAGGATGTGCCAAAACTTCTGCTAGGATCTGTGAACAGTAAGTCTCGTAGGAAATCAGGGCTTCAAAAAACTTTGCTTTTGTTTGTGGTTTGTAGCTGTTTGGGGGAGGAGACTGGCTATGCAGAACTGACGGCTGCTGTAGTGGTACCTAACGGTAAGGCATGTTTATGAAGAGGAGGCACCCTTACTTAAGATTAATAGCTTCCAAGTTAACATTACAGAAAGGACTGCATTTTTCCCCTCAGATACTATGCTTTGTGTTGCTTTGTTTGAGCCTGAGGAAGACTTCTGCTTTATTTGTCGATGTTCACCAACAGTTGATCTCCTGAATATGTTTGTGGTGTTCCCAGCTAAGCAGGAGCAGGCGATGGCAAATACCAGCTCATCAGTCTAAGGCATCATTCTGAGTACATCATAAGCCTGGAGTTTGAAGAAGTCTACCAACCATTTTACTGGTTAGTGTGCAAAATAAAAAGGCAGCAGCCCTTGTTGTGTGGGGAAAAGTTTGGACATGGGTAGCATAAACCAAAAGCCCAGCAGCAGTACACACAACCATGCTGCAGAAACTGAGTGAAAAATAAAGGCATTTTTAAACTGCTTGTCTTCTGAAAAATAAAAACCAAAATAAAGAATAAAGAAATTATTTTTATATAAATAATTATATAAATCACCCACAAAAATTATTATACACATCATAATTATAAATGTATAAATAATTATATATAATAAATAAAGAAAAACCAGGTTTTTTGGACCTATTCCTACCGCAGACTTTACTTATTTGACTGTGATTGCTTTTTCTCCTGATCCTAATTTTAGAAGACACCTCCCCCCCATTTTCTGATGGTAGCAGAACCTAGACAGTGATTTGCAGGTGTAGACAGAATAATGCAGAGGCTCCCAGATGTCCCACATCATTTGGGTTACAGCTCTGGCTAACACTGAAAATATGAAGCAAAATGAATTTTCCTGAGTTTGCTTTTACCTATTGAGTAAGCATCCAGTGAAGAAATAATACACCAGTTCACCAAGTGATGTCAGATCCTAATGCATGATAAAATGAAAGGATAAAGGAGTCATGAATTTGGTCAGCAAACATTCCTCCAAATACACGATCCACAAAAAGTTGCAACTTGTTTACTGCTAACAGTTTAATGCCACTGGTTTGTCAGGTTTGTGAACCATGATTCCCAAAGCAAAGACACAAGAGGGGTTTTTTTGCTTGTTTTTTTTGTGGTGTTTTTTTTTTTTTTTAATTGATGGCACTAATGACAGATCAGCAAATTATTATGCAGTAAATAGAAGGCTGCCCTATAAAGCAAGCTGCCATCTCGGAAGACTGCTTACAGTTCCACCCATAGGTCTGAACTACTCCAGATTTAATTTCACAAGGAGTGAATTCAGATTATTTCATAACCCTTAAAGATGGCCCCAGCCTATTTTTAATGTGCTGCTGGCATTTCTGAAAACAGTACAATTACCAAAGCTGTTGCTAAAACCCACAGCTACAGAGTACTACGCGCCTAAAATGGTCTCTGGGACCATTGTGATGGAAAAGCTACTGACACTGCAGACTGTCCAGGAAAGCTATTGGAAAATCTATATGGTGCTAAGTCATAACATGAACTTTTTACAGTCTCTCTTTTAAGGGAGCTACATACATACAGCATAGTAAAAGGCAATTCCTGGCCGTTGAGTACTGAGGTCTATGGTGTATGTAAGCTTGAACAAGATGAAAAAGCAATTTTGGTTTACTTCTCACATTAATTGTGAGATAACAGCCAAGTACAGTGTGGCAACCACACAGCCACAGTGTGGTTCTTCTAACCCTTCAGAGTTATTTGCCGTTCTTACTTTGAGGAAACCCAAATCCTCCTAGTTCTCCAATAGTAAACACCTGGAGTTTCATTTTCATTGTTGCTGACATGGTGTACAACTCTGCCATTAAAAGCATCCAAGAAGCTATGGCACTGTGCTTCCCCTCTCCCCAACAAATGTCCCTGTATCTATTTCGGTTTTGGTGGAGAACAGTATGGTTGAAAGGCAGAATAAAAACCTCTGGCCCTTGCTACAGAACACGTACTCCAGCTCCACAGGGTCTTTGCTACTGAGACTCCACAGGACCCTGCTAAAACTGTCTGTCTAGTTCAACTCGGCACAGTCTCACTCCGTCTAGGCCTTTGGATCAAACCCTTCTCATGTGAACACAGAGAGCGTCTGTGAAACTGTGGAGCAGATGTCTCCACAGAGACTCACAGATGCTGTCAGGACGGAACTTCAGGCTCAAACATTTGATGCATTTTAAAGAGGGATTCAGAATCAGACTCAAGCAGACAGATTGATCGTCTAACACTTCAAAGGCTTGAGCAGAGTTGTTGTTATATTTTTCCTTTGTGCTCTCCCCACCCCCCATTGGCACTGGTGGAGGTGACTTGTGTTTAACTTGACATGTTGTGTGGGACGTACAGGAGGGGACTTCCACCTTCCAATTAAAGGAGTCGGGCAAGAATCATTAGCTGAAGCAACGGAACAGAATGTGGGGCTAACGGAGTTTAACGCACCAGCAGAAAATGAACGCCTAATGCAAACGCTGCTTTTGCCGCACCTGGCTCTTGTTCTGAGCATGAACATGTAGCCTAGCCTTGACTTCCAAGACATTAATTTCATTTTACAGTAGGAAGTTTAAGAAAATCCCAAAGTCTTAAAATGCTTTTCCTAATCCCCACCTTCAAGGACTGAAACATGCTACAAGATGAGACTAACTTCCCTCTTCAAACAATTCACAGAAACTATTATGTATTTTCTCCATTAATTAACGTATATGTTTGTAGGGTTTGTTTGTATGGGACCTGGGGTCTTTTTGGAGGGCAGGGAAGGGCATTTACAAGTCAGTCATTTGACAAACAGCGTGTGCAAAAGGTTGTCTGTGAAGAAAAGGAAAGTGAAATGGGAAGGAAAGGGTAAATAGACTTCTGCTCTTCATCTAGCAACCTTGGTAAGGTCTGTGCTTAGCCTAATCTTGAAAGGTGAAGCCATCAAAAAAGGAAAAAGGAAGACAGACAGAAGTCCAGAAGAGACGAAAGATGGGCAGGAGTACTGGTGGTACAGAACTACATGCATAAACATGTGACTGGAGACGTGGAAATAATTCTGGAGAAAAGGGATTTGCCTTCTTTCAGCAGCTGCCATTTTGACACATTTTGCCATCTTAGTTACAACTCCTAGGCATCCCTCTTGCCCTGGGCTGAAGAGAAAGACTTGTCTGGCAGTTAGTTTAAAGGGGACCTTTCATCAGTTGGGTTGAGCTGTGAGTTAGTGATGGGCATAAGTGTTTTACTGAAAACATCCCTCCCTCTCCTGTCATCAGCTATGGGAAAACAAAAGAATACAGGAAATAACAGCTATAAGTGTGGAGAAATACCAGTGAGATTATTAAGGGAGGCTTCAACAACTCAAGGGATTACATGAACTGTGCAGGAAAAAAGGTCTGTTGATGGGAAGAGGAAACAAAACTGCCTAAGACAAATGCCCAAGCGTTTCCTTTCTCTACCATGTGTTCTCTGGATCAGCCCATTGAATATAAGAAACAATATAAGAAAAACTTCTCCGCGGAAGAAAGGGAAACGGGGATAAATGCTACAAGACAGAGAAGGCTGTAATTCCACTTGTGTCAATTTAATGAGGAAACAAGACAAAGGAAGATGCCAAAGCTCAATCCAAAGGTGTGTAGCACAGGAAGAGAGACAGTTATTCCTTAGGAGAACATTTGGGGGTCTTGTCAGGCAGAGGCTGGGGAGAAGGTAACTTTCAGTGATGTCCCTGGTATGTCCATTACTATGTGAGGTCAAGGAGCTCATGGGAATAAAGCAGAGAGTAACCTCAGCTCTCTCATGTGTGCTAGTAACAGGGCCAGATCAGTCATGAAAAGAGGCACTTAGACACAAAGGAAGAGCCTCTACTATCACCCGCAACAAAGGCGCTGAAGGAATTACATGTCTGAATATTTTCATTCAGCCGACTAGGAATTAGAGATGGCTCAAGGGGACTTAATTTCAACTGCAACCTTTCCTTCCCCTCAGCAATCCTGTTTCCCGGGTATATGTTAGTGCATAAAAGGCCTGCTGGGAGACTGGAAGGGTAGGGGGTTCTTGTCTGTCCGCTGACACAAGTATCTTGGGAATAGCTGTCATCCTGTTATTAAATATTTAAATATTTCAAGAGCAAGCTAGATTCATCAACCTCTGGAAAGAGTAATCAAGAGAATGAAAGGTAGACAAAAATAAAAGGAAGAGGTAGGTTATTTGGGGGGAAGAAGATGGGATCACCAGAGGAGAAAATATGCAAAGAGGGGAAAAACTGGCAAAAAAAATTGATGAGAAAAGGAAGAATAATTAGAGACAAACAAAAGAGAAAGCACTGAAACAATACAAAAGAAATAGCAGGGAAAATACAATTGGAAAACAAACTAGAGCAACACCTGGAAACTCTGTGTCTGTACCAGTGAGAAAAAGCACGTAAGTGAACAAAAAGCAAGCAAGCAATACAGAAATTCTGGACAAGGCAGTCAAGAAAATCAAACAGCAGCAAGAGATGGATAGGGTTTGTAGAGAAAAGAGAGAGGATGAACATTATCCAGAGCCAGAAACATTCCAGTGATGGGGAAAGAAGGTGTATTTCATGAGCATAAACATGAAACAAATGTATTTCATTCATTGTACTGTTTTCCTGCTTGATTGCCAAAACACTGCTTTCTCCAGAAAACAAACAAGTGGCTTAGCTTAAACACAGTTTATGAGGCTCAAGATGACGTTTTGGGGTTCTCCCACCCTTATTAAATGCATACCTGACAGCTGTAGCAAAAGAAGACATGTGGCACAGAGAGCTAGTGAAATGTATGTCGTCCCAAGCCTGCCAAACAGGAGTTTGAGACAGGAAGGGGTTCTGAACAAAAAAGGAACATAACTGAAGTGGTGATGGCAGGGCAGCAGCACCACTCTCTATAGACACTGTTTCAAGGGTTTCACTTGGTGCTTTTGGGAAGAGAAGCCCTGGAACGATGGTGAGCACTCATCAGGGTGACGGGACACAACAAGGTGCTGTAATAGTTGGAGAACCGTGATCTAAACAGCTTAGGCTAGTCAGGGAGCCAAAGAGGCCAGTTCATTTTAACAGCATTCAGACAGTGTTTTCAGCTGCACATCTCAAAGCTCCTTACAACCAGAATTTAAATATCACGGTAATCATTTTACAGAGGGAACTACGACCACCAGGGTGCCGTAACTCATCCAAGGTAACAAAGCAGGTAGCAGGCTAGGAACAGCTCCAAACTCCCCACCCGGTGCCCTTTCCATTTTACCCATAGACTTGTCAGATTCTCCTCCTAACGTCAGCCTCAAAAGCAGCAAATGTTACAGGCTGGAAGTCGAGCATGGAAAAGTCAGTGGGGGTGGGAAGGCAGCAGAGCAGTCAAAACAAGTGTAACCCACAGTATTGTGGGGGAAAATACCAGAAATAGGCCAACATAGTAAACATAAAACAAAAAGAGAGAGAGGGAAAGAGAAAGAAGTCAAGGATTGTTCAACAGAGAATTAAAAGGCGTTTATTCCGTCCTGGCAAGGATAATCTAAACACTGTTGTGGTTAAATGTTTGCCTACTGCAGATCATGTTACAGCAGATTTTTCTATTCAAAGGGTTTGTTAATGGCTTTGCTATTCCTTGCATGGGTCTTGAAAAAAAGCACATGCTATGAATGTGATATCTTTGCTTTTGATGCCAGAGGTTGTGAAAGGAAAGTTGGGAAAGAACTGGCACACAGAAGGAAAGCAGCCAGCCCATTTAGGAATACTCCATTAACTCATAGGAGAAGATTCCCCCCAGGACACAGTCCCAAAGAAGACCCCTGGCGAGTTTAGGCTTGTATGTCATTTGTCCTATCCAGAGGGCGAGGGAGTTAATGATTATATAGACACCTTGCTGTGTGCAGTATCGTTTGTGCCTCTCCATCAAGTGATGCAGATTACAAGGCATAGCAGACTGAGGGTTCAGTCACATAGGAAGTAGAGAGAGAGACACTCACAGACCCATACCCCTGCCTCCTTGTCACACACAGAGCTGCTCACATGTTACCAGAACACCATGATAGATTTCACTTGCCACTTAAAGGTTTCAGACTCGAGGGCAACATTTACATAAAGGTACGCGTATGGGTTCCGTAGCTTTGCACTAGTTACTTGACATGCTTGCTACATCCCCATAGTGGATACGTAGGCAAAAAATCTGGATTAGAAAGAGGGACGAAAAAAATCCTCCTACCTAATTAACATAGCTTTTTGTCTAAGGAAGCACCAAACATCGTGGCATTTCAGGAGTTATTGATGGCATTTGGGGAGGTTACCAGGGATTTCATGGTCCCTACAGCAGATGATAAACGGGGGAGGGGGAAGGAGAGCAGAGGGTCCAGGAAAACTTATTAAATTTTGGGCATCAAGCTGGATTCAAGGAGAAGAGAATCACACCCCGCAAGGGACCGGGACAAAAATCCTATGAGATTACTGGCTCAGCTGTGGCAAGCTAATAAGGTTATTCTGAAGCAGATGCAGTCGTTAATACAGTGGTGGCATGGGGATCTCCCGAGAGGGGTCAGAGCCATGATAACTCACAGTAGAGTAATGCGCAATATATTTGTGGCCAGATCTTGTGATGGTAACTAAATGAACCTGTGTCAGCGCTCTGTCATTTAACCCACTTTGTTCTTAATCCCATTTCGGCGGGGCGGGGCTTCCTCGCACCACCTAGTTTCTTGAAGACAGCCTTGAAAAGTGGCAACGTTTTAGGCAAGTTATAGGGCCATTAAACAGGAGATTCATGTGGACTGAAAGTCACTTTCTGGGAAACTGCTACATAACAGCTCACGTTAATTCCAAATTTATAAAAATAAGGCAATTTCTGTTATTTATGAGTGCAGAGAAGAGAGCTGTTGGCAGTTCTTTGTGCGCTATGCAATGACTGGAGCAATGGAAGAAAGAAGTGGGTTTGACGTGAAATGTTGCATTGCTCGAGCTTTTCATGATATTTGCAGTACCAGCAAAGTAATTTGTGATCAATGGCTGAAGACTGTTGGATTCTATCACAAAATCTACAAGCACTGAGCTTATTGGGGACCTGTGATAATGCTGCTCAGGGTCTGCACTCTGTTATGCTTAGTGCCCCATGCATTCTTTATGGCCAGATACGTGTAAAGGGAACAACTATTCAATCGCTAACTCTTGTTTCTGCCTAGTGGCAGTGGAAGTCAAAGCCAGCCACCTCATGATTACTGACGGCTTATGTTTTACTAGTACTTCAGTACCAATGTGGAGCTTACTGTCTGAATTAGATGAACAAATACGGATTTCACTGAGAGCCATGTTCAGGAGAACGGGAAGATCAAAGCTAGAAAAGAGGGAGGGATTTATAAGAAGGACATCCACTTGAAAGGCAACGGTGTTTTGAAACACAGTGGGTGGCACTGGGAAGTTGCAAAGTCAAGGCTGGAGAGAGACAGCAAAGGGCAGGGTAAGGAAAGACTGCACAGGGAGGAACATGGGACAAAAATGGAACCAAGGACATCCTTTGGGAGGAGAGAACTTCCAGTCCTAAATGAGAAAGAAAGAAGTTTAGTAGACTAGACACATCCTCAATGAAGTAGGCTTTAAAAAGATTGGCATGAATGGCAGAACTCCACAGGTGAAGCCACCTGTGGCATTTACACGGCCCTGCAGAAAAAACATCTAAGCCTATTTTCTGTGTAGAATAGTATGCTCCTCTTCCTTAAAAGTTGGACATTATAAAAAAAATACACTGGGCAGATGATAACCAGGTAAATGATGCAGTGTATCATCAGAGTAACAGCCTGGTAGGCAGGAAAGTTTATGAAAATAAGAAGAGACAGAAGACGACGGCAAAAGCCCTTTATTACTCTGGAAAGGAAGATGATCCAGGGAGCAGTAACAGTAATGAGGAAACCCAAGTTCTAGGCTCTAAACTGGCCTGGATGATTCACTATGTGATTCAGTTGAATCACTTTGTGCTTGTCACCACAGGGAAGCTACCTGCGAAGTATCCCAGGCTGCGACTTTGCAATACACCAGCTCCCTACGTGGATGCCCTTAGTGTGTAGTTGGCACCCATTGCCAGCCACTCCTGTGCCCTAGGAGCAATCTCCAGAGGAAGCAAAGATAGAATACTCAGTACCCTGCAAATGTACACACTCCAATCTTTTGCAGTAACTTGCCTATGTGGAAAAGCCTTTATTCTCCCTGTACTTGCAGCCCCCTTTTGTAAAATTAGACTCCTCAGGGCCCTGTTGTGAGATTTAATTTATTTTTTTGCAACACGCTGAGATTCCAGGTGAGTAGTGCAGCGGCCAGTAACGGTGTTTACACCTCCAGCTACACCAAAGAGCAGGAAAGGCCAAACCCCAATGTGGACGTTGATGCAATTCTTCACACATAACCTGTGCAAGGCAATAGCACACGGTGTACATAAGCATGCAGTTTACAGGGGTGGAATCTGAAATCAGCTGCTACAAAACCCCTCTTTGGACACCACAGCAATTGCCACTGCATAACAGTAGATGTTGCGCGTCAGAAGGATTTACCCAGGTAAGGTAAAGATAAGGCAAAAATCTGCAGAAGTTTTAATCAGTACCAAGATAGATCTTGTTTATATCAAGAACCTTTTTAACGCAGCATTGCTGGTTTGGTCCGACATCATCTCCTGCAGTGTGTGGAGACAGGCCAGGAGTATGAAGGCTACAGAGCAGAGCAGGAAGAAAGTCAACTGTGAAATTGGTAATTTTATGAGTTTCACAGGGGTTTTGTTGTTAGACACAATGCGTTTGGAACAGAATGCCCGGGGTAATACCATCCACATAGTGTCCATTTGTCAGCTATAGGTAGCGATATCTTTAACCTAGGGTTGCACAGATATGTACAAAGGGATTCTGAAAGTAGGGTTTAACTGGCTAAGGGTGGAGATGTGCCCATCACGGAAGAGTCACGCGCTATTACCACTGCATTTGTGGGTCTGGGGAGCCCATCAAGAACCGAAGCACGGTTTGCTGTCGGGGAGGGGTGGGAAAAGTTACTTCATTTTTCAGCAGCCCAGCAG
>VZTL01042379.1:54328-59328 GCA_013400535.1 Scopus umbretta | reverse complement strand
GAAATGTAGCTCTGAACCCAAGAATTTAGGACAGGAGTAGTGACAGGATTAACAGAGGTTTGTTTGAGGTTCCATCGGGTTTGTCATTGTCGTGTCCACAATTAAGTAGCTTCCTCGCTATGTATTTATTTTACAGAGATTTTGTAAAGAATACAAAATCAGTTTTGATATCCATCCAAAGTCTTGATTGTAAGACTGGTCATACTATTCATAAACCCTCAGGCTTCTCCCTTGGAATTTCAAGGAATTAATTTTTCACTAAACACCTGCTAAAAGGCTATGCTGTTGCACTTGGGCATACAATTTAATCTTTTTGTGCTGTCTCCCAGCACTTTCATTGCTGTCTATGGATTTCACATGCAGGGAAAATCTGAGCCCAGCACTAAAGAGATGAGGACAAAAAGTAGTACCCACACAGTCAGATGAAAAAAAAAGAGTATTTTAAATATGCCCTCTTCCATACAAGACTCAAGAGTTCCTCCATGTTTCTGACAGGTAGACAGATAGGGCTGTTTATTAAAAAAAAATTGTAGCTCACATGTGAGCTGGGATATAGCAGTTTATAGGAGTGAAAATAGAGGAATCAGTACATGCAAATGTATATTACATGCTGAACTACACTGCTGTATATAGCATTAACTTGTACTGCTTTACTCACCTCATACAACAGAATCCAAATTAGGTCCCATTATTACATTGAAGGCTCACACTCAATAGCAGTTAAGCTTCTTTGAATGGATTCCCTATTGTATAAAAAGTATGCCAGTCTTTGACTGCCAAAATCAATTAGTCACATTCATTATGCCTCTATTTATTAATGCTGTACACTTTATAATGCATTTGCTGCTGAACAAAGAAAGTTATAAAATATCAAATATGTGTTATGATTGTAATTATAGCAAAAGAAGTAATGATCTCTTTTAGTCGCTAACTGGTTACAAAGCTCCTGTAAAGATTACATTAGTGGTGACAGATTTATGATCTTTTCCAAGATGTAATCCTTTCTAACTCACATTTTTCAACAGAAGAACTACGTGATTGGTTACAGGTTATTGGCTTCAATAGTTATATTCAGCAGAGATTATTGTGCTTCTGCCTCCCATAATCCAAACACACAATGTAATCTTAACAGATGCAATTTTAATCTGTATTGCACTATTATAATAAAATGGGGCACCATAAGGCTTTTTACCAATATAGGGTTCGGTGTTAATTCAATGATGTTAAGAATGACCGACTAGTATTAAAATCCAGCAAATAATTAAACCTAATGTGAAAATGAAGGAAGAACAACATTGGCATTCTTGCAATGGTGGGTTTTGATGGCATTTACTATCAAGCTGTTAGACCTGAACTTACAAAAAAATTAATTCTAGCGATCAATGTCATACAGCTAACAATTCCTCTGAATACTGCACAGTAGCAATTGAAACCTACATTATGTTTTACCGTCCCCTCATAGATGCTGCTGCATCCTACAGTTTAAAAAGAAGGAAGATTTTTTAAAAATATATTATTAATATGAAGCAGCAAAAAGATGCTGACATATATGGAAAAATGAAAGGCCAGGTGAAAAGCTTATGAAGGCTCCATATTTCTACCATAAACAGAGCATGTACAAAATGCACTACGTTTCCTAACCTCGGCTCCCACAGCATAGCTAGTGGCGGTACCCCAGTACTCCCTTCTTTTCCAAAAATGCGCCCAACTCCCTCTGCTTATTTCCACTGCTGACTTTGGCAGGACACTCCATATTCCATCCACTCTTTTTTATGAAAAAATATTCTCTCTTAAACTGTTTGTCTTCTGAAGTCCAGTCACAGCCTCAGTCATGAACCCTTTGTTTTCAAATTAGTTGCTACTTCAGAAAGCAGACTGGCATCAAACCGATTTCCTTTTAGGAATGTAATCCATCTCTCTTAAATCCCCACTCAGGCTTTTTTCTGTAAGCTAAACAGGTCTCATTTCTCTGTCTTCACATTGTATTTTTAAGAATGAAAAAATATCTTTTTACCAAATGTTCCTTTGAAACTTTTTTTTTTGTGTGTGTGTGTTCAGTGCTCTACTATCCTTTACCCCACTTTGTATGCTTGCAGGAGATGTTTCATAATGTGGCTACATGCCCTTTTTTTTACCAGCTGGACCTTGGGAGTGTGACTCTGCTCAATGAATGCTGCCTCATGAGGTTCTCCCACTTTGGGCCTTGACCTTGCAAGTTGTTACACACACTGCTAAACACCTGTGCCCTCATGTGTAGTTTTAGAAACAGAACTTTTCAGCAGCTTCAAGGTACAGGGTCTTGGGCCAAGGTATTTTGTGTTTCTGCTGCTCTCAGGACCTATCTGAGAACCTAGTGTGGCCCGTCATACAAAGTGATGGTAAAGAACTAAGGCCCTATGAAACACTGCTGTGCTGTTGCTACTCACTGGACGTGTTTGTTACGGTAGGTAACTGGGGCAAAAAGGGGTTAATGATACAGACCAGGACATTACTGATTTCTTTTTTTTTTTTCTCTGGGATTAACTTCTGGAAAAATGGAGATGAATGGAGACAGTGAACCTAGCCAAATGAGAGTGGAAAAGACATGATGGAGACAAAGGAAGGAGTAACGAATACTAAAGACGAAGTCGTGAAAAACAGAGTGAGCACAAGACAGACCTTTTGGTCAGCCCAAGCAAACTGCTTTACATCTTCTGATTTCTCTATTGCATTCTTTGCCCAAATCAATCTTTAATCTATTTCAATAACTCCCTCCTTACCATAAATTATATCACTTGCAGATCAACCTCTTGTAGGATACTGTTAGTAAAAAAAAATCCTGAAATCCAGGCAGAATATGTTCATTTTCCTTTTGACATCTATGAGGAACATGCATCACCTAAGACTGTAAACAACATTATTTTGCTGAGATTAGCCTGCGTAACCCAAAATATTTCATTGCTGTAGCTTGTTGAAGCAACCTTGACACCCCCTTCCCCCAAGTATTACCCTTAAAAACCTCCTGAGCAAATTTAAGCTGAACTGGGAGAAGCCCATCCACACTGCTACCTTTCTGGAATTAATCCCCCCAAAGTCTTCAGCAAACAGTATGAATAAATAAATACATACATACATACATACATTCTAATGTATTTTGTGTTTTACTATCAATGAGTCTTTGTGACAGACACTCAACCTCCAAGATCAGCACAGGCTGCTAGGCTCAGCGAATTATACTCTGGCCTTTCACCTCTGCCCACTCTGGTCAGGTAGCAAATGAGATCTAAACTGAAGGCATCTGTAGGTCTCCATTTGTTCTCCAGGGACTGAAAATTCATATAACAAAATCATTACACATTATATCACTCCATTTTGCATAAACATTAGTCTCTACTCATAAAGGGACCCTAGACTCAGCTAATATAAATAATGAACTGCCTCTTATTTTGTGAAGGGAGTTAGAGGCGAGGGCAGAAACATGTTATCTTGCAACAGTCAAGGCAACCATTTGTAGTACAGTACCAACAGGCCCACAATGAATGCTACTACTTGTACTTCTGATGAGTTAGTCGGTGTTAGTCCCCTTAACTAGACAATCACAAATACCCATCCCAAATCCCAGACTCTACTGTAGTTACAGTAATACTGGCAAAAAAAATCACTTTTGTTCCAACTCTAAAATTGCTGTCAAGGCCCCAGAGACTATAAACAACATCTTTCACTGCTCTGACCCCCATGCAATTTTAAATCCCCCAACCTTTCTGAGCACTGTTGGTGAGCAGCCCCATTACATCTTAATGACTGTCATTAATTTCTAAAGAGTGTTAATTTCAGATTTTTAATCACCCCTTAACTATTCAATTAAATTTCAATAAAATGTTAAGTACTTACAAGTCTTCTCATTTTTCCTAAAATACTTACTACATTAACATGACTGAAGTCCAGTAAAAATGAATGAAATTAAATGATACAGCACTGCCACAACAGCTGCCAACAAAAGAAAAATGCTACAAAGCACAAACTTAATCATATAAATCCTTGCAATGCTATTAGCATATTGTAAGGCTTTGGGGGTGGGGAGAGCTTTTGGGAAGACCCCAGTTAAATCATATTATTCCTCCTAGAGGAAATGGACAACAGTAACATCTTGAAAAAAAGTCCACCTACTTCAGAACCTGCCTTTCTCTGCAAAAAAAACTGTTGGCCTTAAATAAAATATCCGCAGCCAAGGGTTTTCAGAGATGACAAGGACAGCCTGGCCACTGGCTTTAGGTAGCAGTGGAAGCAGCATATAGATAGCACTGACACACAATGGAGCAAGCCAGGGTTTCCAGGCTTTGAAGGGCTCGGCAGAGGAATTCGGCCTCCTTTGTCTAGAAGCAGAGCAGTAGTAGGGGGAAAGAGCGTGAATGAGAAAAGGAAGAGAGCCACCCCTGTTTTGCTGGTCCCGCTCAAGCAGATTGCATACGCGCACCCTTGCGCTTCCTGGCTCGATGTCCCGCACGCTCCCGGCAGCCCCGGCAACAGACAGAGAAGGGCACAGCTGGGGGGAAAGAGCGAGAGAGGGTGCCAAAGGAGAAATTAGAAACGCTGAGCTTCCACAGACAAATTAGGTAGCTACGACGCCCTCCTGCTAATGCTCCCACACCTGTGTTTAGAGGTTCTTCTACAGGATCTTAAATTGAGGGATACACTCCCCCAGCCCAGCAGACTTACGCACACTTTGATATCCCAGAGGAGTCCTTGCAACAGAGAGGAGCTAGCCGATCCTGGCATCTGTGGACTGACTCGCACACCACTCCCGTCGGAGCCTGCGTTCGCTGCTGCTGAGTGGCAGGCTGTCTCTGCCTACCAACAAACTTGCCACGAGATTAAGTTGCCATTCATCACACTTCACACCTTCTTGGTCCAACATTATGGACAACTCTAATACCGCACATTTTTAAAATTTTAAAATAAATACGTAGGCTTTATACCTTTTTCGGGGGGGGGGGGGGGGGGGGGGGGGAGCAAAATCCAAC
>VZTL01042379.1:0-53384 GCA_013400535.1 Scopus umbretta | reverse complement strand
TTTTTTAAATGAAGATGAAGTTGCTATTGGAAAATTCTAGACACACACACACACACATTCACTGGCTGGTTACAACATTTGGAGCTGGCTTGAAAGCCTGGTGTTCTGCTCCCAATACACACTGCGACCTGAGTGATTACCAGCCTCCTTCCCCTCCTGCCTACATCTGTTCTACATCTGAGGACCTCACTATGTAAAATTTTTACACACAGTGAACACTTTTAACCTCTTGCCTGCTAAATTTTGTGTCACTTTCAGTGGTCTTTTTTTTTTACTGCCAGTTTTATTAGTGCTCATATTTTATTGTACACTTTAAACTTTCTTTTTTATGAGTGCTATGTAACAGAGGAAGGTATTAAATGAAGATTTGAACCTCAAAGAAAATCAGAAGAGAATAGCTTTTCCTGAACTGGAGAGATCAAACCCTTCACTGACCGTTCACTTTTAAACAAGCTCGCAAATGATACATTTAGTCAAAAAAGGAGGGGACGCCCCTGCCTCACACACACACCAGCTACAGAAAAATCACAGTTAGACTACAGCGTAACATCCATCACTCAGAAAATGTGCAGTCCAAGCAAACTTGAGACGGGTGGAAAGAACTTTCCAGTTACCTTTCTCCACGTTGCAGACCATCATAATTCAAAGGAAAATTTTGTTTAATAAATTAACTTCTGGGAAAACTGCACGACATACTCAGGAATACCTGCATATAATAAGAATAAATCTTACTGCTTTTTTGCTGGTGATGACTAGAAGAAATATGAAGGCAAAGACTGAACATTTCTACCATGGCCAACACATGTTCTGATGGGTCTCCAAACTTTTTTTTCCCCTTGTTTCTCAGTATATAAGCCTAACATTTCCTTTCCCTTTTGGCAGCTATGAGTACTGCATTGTGCAGAGAGAATCATTGTGCCGGACTAGAGGATGGGGAGCACGTGTGCGAGCGAGAAATTACATGGAATTATGTCAGAAGAGCCCGTGCATACTCTATGCCCAGACTTTTTGCACTGCAATGTATCATCTGCAATAAAAATTCAAATCAGTCAAACATCTCCAGCAGAAAGAATACTTATAAAACATGGATGCATCACCATAATTTTGGGCTTGCTATCAGCACCAGCGAAGAGTTGGCAGTGACATCATATCTACACCCAGATGGCACTTTCATTTTACTGGCTACATTGTTCCTCATGGATTTGAAAAGGAAACCTACCCAGGCCATGTGGCTGCAGTTTAGAACCTGTTTTCATTTGGAGTCTTTGCTACAGAAAAATGTACAAAAATGGAGGAAAATGGAAAAACAGAGCAACATCTAGACAACCTTCCTAACTTCCCACACTCACTGTCTGCCCCACCATTTTAATTTGACATGGTTATTAAAAGATAGGGTTTACAGAAATAAACCACAGTATTCTGAAGCTGTTACTGCATATAACAGTATACCATTCTGCAAAATCCAGACTGTAAGGTCTTCAGGATGGGGATCTTGTCTTTCTTGGTCTCTGAGGGTGTGCATTTGTATTTTTACTTGGTAAAGGAATAAACAACCATTATCCTCCCCTATATCCCTTTATCACCTTAAAAGCTGGCATTTTGAACTAAGTTAAGGGTTGCAAACAAACACTCTTTTCATTTACCCATTCTCTCCTTCCTTCCGCAGTCCCAGCAATAATTACATTTTTCTTATCATTTATTTTGGAATAAATGTGTGCTGCACCTGTACTTCATCTATGCCTCTTGCACACTTCCAGTGTTTTCAGTGGCTCTGGAAAGAAGAGAGTGGCATGCTTACACTGTTTTCTGGCTCTGCTTCTTCTTTCCACACCCCACCCTGTCTTCTTCTTTCATGTCAATCATTTTGAACCATTTTTTTGCATTTCTCACTAATCTCTAATACCAGCCTCTCCCATCCACCCCATGGATGTGCTTTAGAAGGCTGCAAGTTCACTGCTGCTCAGGTATGGGAAGAAGTCTTCAAGATAACCACATCAACTGAAATAGCTAACATAGCAAGCCAAGCTAATTAAAACACAGTGAATTGGAATATAGCTACATGAGTAAAAGATACTTGGAAAAAAATACAGAGCTGCCCACTAATACAGCTAAAAGAGCACCAGAGTCTTGCTACTTAATTGCACAGGCTACTGGCAAGCAGGTTTTAGCTACAACAGATGACTCCCCTTTAGCATCCAAGTCCTATGCAGACTATTCTAAATCAGACTTTATTCATTATGATGAGCTACTAAGAATTACTTCAGAATCTACAGTTAGTGTTAAACAATATTTGTTTAAAAAAGATTTGAGGGAAATCTTGTTAAAAATTCTGAATGGTATTGGAATTTTGAGCATACGAGCTTGCCATTCTAAACCATTTGATTAAATTTAACCATAGGAAACTCTTCCAAGACCTAATGAAGCAGCAATTACATCTGAAGAGGGAGCCAAGCCAAGAATTCTACCATTCCAATAGCTCTCCTTTGAACATCATGCTACAATATCTAATCTGCTCAGTTTTGAGTTTACACATACAATAAATCTCTGAGCTTTTGGATTTGAATAAAATAAACCATACAGACAAATGTGGTACATATTTTTTTTATATAAGGACTCTATTGTTTAAAAAACTGAGCTAGTTTTAAGATTTTAAATATTTCAAAAAAAGCCCTGTGCATGAAATAGAATCCAGATGAATTTAAAAATTATGCAAGTATTTTCTGCGTCTGGCTGAAAAGCAGATGCTACCTCCATGCTCACTCCCCATCTTTCGCAGTACTTTAATATGAATTTTGACAAATAGATACAAAACTGGAAAAAAAAAAAGTGAAATAAGGATAGAGTGAATGTTAATACTTTTTAAAACAAATGCTGGACCTAATCCTGATTTCACTTGTTTTGTCATAAGCATTTGCTCACAATTCATCATAATCACCTACTTGGTAACTCACTGAAGACAGTGTAGCTGTGTTGGTGTAAGCAGGATAAGAATCGATTCCACCACTTTTCCTTTTGATTAAAAGGAGGAACTGTTAAAACTGGATAGTGGTTTCATTTGTCATGCCCTCAGCAAATGCAGATTGTTTGGTCTTTTCAGTAACATTATTACATTGCACAAAGATGACCCTTTTTGTGATTTAAGATGTAGCTAAAGCAATCCAAGTACAGCCAAATCAATGGAGGCAATCTTGCTCTATTTCCAGTTTTCCAACATTTCTTTATTACATGTAATAGAACATTTTAGCATAATAACTCAGAGGTCCTGAGATACAGAACACGGAGAAATAATGTTGACAAGCAATTCTTCACATTTGGCTTTCACCACATCAAGTGTAAACGGTGAACTTAAACATGAAAATACAATCTGTTCCTTCTAAAGTCTACTTCCTTATCTCTTGCAAAGAACACACATTCATTTCCAGCACCTCAAGGTAAAAACTAAGGCATCTATCACAAGACAGTGAGTATCTGAAGTATTTGGAAGCAATCTTTTCATAATGTTTCTTTGGAAGGGAAGCAGGGTTACTCAAAATTCATAGAGATTATTAAGTTTATATCCACACAGCAGATATGGTACCATATTATTTCCCATCAATAGTGTTCTCACCTGCTGAGAATCTCTCTTTGGTTCAAGGCAGCCATTCATTATGAGGCATTAGCACTCTACTGCACAAACCAAAGTTATGCCCCATCAGTGAACTGATAATAAGCCTGTAATACCCACACTCAGCTCACAAGGACGGTGTTTACCTATCTTTCGAGCCCTTCATTTTGGTGATTTAATAGGCAAGCAATTTCTTACTTCAGCAGATTTGTTCTATATTATCAAGTCAGGTATTTCTGGACAAATGTGTGGGTGTTTAAAAGACTCACAAGGCTCCCCAAAGCTCTGCCCTATCAGTGGAGTGTGCGCTGACAGCAGGGACTCTTTATGACAAGAAAAGCTGATCAGCTGCAAGCTTTCCTATTGATGAATCCAACTCTTCACCCGGTCTAAACTAAGCCTGTGGGTTTTGTGTTTTTCTTCTTAGCCTTCTTTGAGGCCTGCAGAAAGTTATGAAATAGATTTTTCTAGTCCTCCCAGGAGCAAGGCCAGGTTCACATCCTGACCTCGGAAACAAAGCAGTCCGTGAAAGCCAGTCTTCTCTGCCTAACATAAAGCAAACTACAACATGCAACATAAGGCAATATTAAGAGTCAGAAATGACAAGCAATGTATCAATATTGGGGAGGAGAAAGAAAAAAATCTGGCTATATTAAAAATTCCAGCCACAACAGCACTGAACAACACAATTTTGGCTCTGCTACAGTCTTCATTACCAAGGGTGGAAGCAGAGTGGTTAGTTGGAAGGATGATTTCAATTACAAGTCAACAAAAAAGAAATTCTTTATTGTAGGGCATTACTTGTTTTTAGATATTTTGGTCATCTTATTCTGTAACCATTCTAGCATATATTTGGGTACTATAATGTACAGCCACATGTAGACTTTCAGAACAAGACATACTAATGAAAATACAAAATAACCCTTACAGGACTGAATCTCTTCTCATCAACATTAACATAAATCAGCTCAGTCAGCTGGGGAACATTGATGTGAAACTCAAGTGAGGAAACAATTGGGCTCTGATGCTTTGAACAAGCTGCCCAAGTATATTTTAGAAATGTGAAGGCTGTTAAACTGTGGGTTCAGGAGCTTGGAAGGCAGCAGAGGTGTAAAAAAGATAAAACCCTATTTTTCATGGCGAAATAGCATTAAGGAACCAAAATATGGTCCCAGAATGCATGAATACTGAAAAGAAGTTGCTACCAAAAGCACCAACGGTTTAACACAAGTAAGAAACCAGATTCTTATCAAAGACCACAGGACTGGAATGGCTAGTTCCCATTAGCATGAGTGACAGTGAAGTGTTTGTGCAAATCCATGTAGGCTGGTGGAATATGGACCCTGAAATCTCCATGACCTTGATGTGCAATATTTATGTCTACACCTTTAGTGTCTTGCACATAATGAGAGGCTATCTTTTAGCTTTATGCACTTCACCAGGCATTCAATTAGAAAAAGCAAATTTTGGAGGGGGGAGAGAATGCTAAGCTATTTAGACAGAAGGTAGTGAATCAAAAATTGCAAAACTTCAGCTTTCAAAAATAGCCTAAGTGACCTCTTACAATACTCTGACCACTCCATCACAAGCAGGAGGCAACCCCTGTGAAGAGCGAATTCTGGCAAAGTTCTCTCTTCACAGATGATGCACAGCTTAAGCTATAATGAGTTTTTGGGTTACAAATGCTGAACGCATTAATATTCCTTGATGATAATTATCACAGTATAAGCACCTTTCCCAATGTGAGTAGCATAAAGCAACTGAAGCAGCATTTTTACTACATTTGAAACAAGCTGGAAAATGGGATTTTCTACTCTTGTAACCTGAGGTCAACATACATCAAGCTATGCATATTAAATACGTCTACCCTATATAACTATATAGACCTTTCCCTATATTCACACACATGCATGCAATTAACATCCTAATTTTTTGAGTACTTAAACAAATATGCCATACATATAAACATGATTTCCCAAGCAAAATAAATCCAACATTTTAAATAGGACCCAGATAATTTGTAAACAGGCCACACTGCTATTTCTTTGAAAGTGAATTATTTTTCTACAATATTTTAAAAAAAGAAAAGCAGGTATTAGCTGCTGATAAAATTGAAAATTAAAAATATATTCACCCAAACTGAAAATAAAATTTGCAGAAAAACACTACCTTCCACCTTCAGGGGTTAAACTAACCGCAACGTGCAACACTAAGTGTGGCTTATACCCACCACAGATAGCCTTTCTTTTTTTTAAGAACATTTGAAAATACAGTTCTTCAGTGGGCCCAAATTCTTGCACACAGCTTACAGACTAAGTAATGAGTAGGAGGACTGAAGATATCCCCGGGAAACAGAGGAGTGGGAGACTCAAGCCAGGCAGCTGAGCACCTGCAAAGCTGTTCCTTACCTGTCGCTGCAGCTGGGAGACTGTGGAGCCGCTGTGCTGCCTCCGCATGGGGCAGGAACGTACTCATCCAGGCGGCAGCAGCCAACCTATTGATTTAATAGCCAGACAGGCTCGCCCAGCCTTTGTAGCCTACTCTTAGACATGAACGGGGGAAAAAAGGGTGCACACCAGGCACAGCACCTAGAATCTGCAAGTTATCCCAAGAAACGGGTGAACACCCGTTGCACCACATACGGAACCCAAATTCCTTCTGAAGGTAACATGAGATACACCTCCTTAAACAGTATAAATGAGCTTGGCTGTATTTTAAGTGCAAGACATTTAATTATTATACAAGTACTTACTGAGGATTAATTAGCATACAACAAGGATCTGAAACATGCAGACGTTTGTCAAAGACTACGGGGTTTCTAATGATTTATTATTGTTTGATTAACAACATCATGCAGCAACTATGTTATTAAATCTCTATTTTGCATACTACAGAACCTAAAAGCGTTACCTAGTGATGTACTATCTTAGTCTCAGAAGAGGGTAACAACTTGATCTTTGCTTTTCTCTCACCCCCAACTCAGAAAATGTTCATTGTTACAAACGATGTACTGGTAAGGAGCCTTTAAAATATCACACTGTGAGTTGCAGGGCTTTTACTAAATGCTATAATACTGTTTTAATATTCTGTGCAAATAAACTCGGTGCAGCTTTATTCTAACAAAATGGAAGTCAGTTTGAACCCTTAATCCGAAAAATGGGAATCAATTCTGGTGTTCTGTGGGTGTGAAATCTGCTGAATGTATTTATGCCATGTTGTCCTGCACTTCCTTTAGGAAAAATGCCATGTTACAACTGTTTCAAGAACTAAAGCATAATTTTTACTTATGTGCTGCAAAATGCCTCAAAATCCCATTTGAATATATTGCAAGGTTTTGAGGGAACCTTTGCTAAATATTTAACAGCACTATTGGCTTATTAAATACTGTGATGTGAAAGCCAAGAAAGGATGAAATAAAGCACATGCCATTTTTTTTTCACTTAACATTGGTGCTCACTTTGAACATTGTACAAGCCTATTCATCAGAAGAACTGATGCATTCGAAGTATTCCTTCTTATCAGACAAATGTAGCAATGGCATCTTGCTATTATAAAAATGATTAAATCCCTCCTTGGTTAATTGTGTAAGATCTGTTCCTCTGCAGTTAGAAACCCCTCTCCATCCTCCCTGCTAAAACATCTGAGAAGACCACATCTGAAAATTAAAAATGATGTAGTGAAATCGGGCTGGCACAAGATATATTGCTTATATGAAAGGCAAACCTAGGGGAAAAGAGTCAGGTACAGAACATGCAGCTTTGGTTTATCACACATAGAAACTGCATGGCTGACCATTTTAAAGGTAGAAAACGGAATACGTTTCTCTGCACATCACAATGCATTTGACAACTACATAATACAGTGACTGTCATGTTAAAAATCCAGATGTAAGACTGAAAATATTCTATAAAAATACACAATCCCACTAAAACAAAATCAAAGTAACTTGGTTCATGACAACAGATGTGTTTCAGTAGGAGTCACTGAAAACAAATTTAAATCCACAATGAAAAATATTAATATAAACTAACAAAAAAATCTCTTGGCTTGGAATTGCCTGCAGAGTGTGCATTTATTCTGTAAACACTACAACAATGATTATCTGTCCTTCCAGCTCTCAGTGGAGACTCCTGCTTTTGAAAATGTCTTGTGGTGACTTACTAAATTCAGGCTATTTCAATTAGTATTACTGCACATTAAAAATTAATTGTATTAAAGAGTGGATTAAGGTTTAAATTTCAATTCTACAGTGTGTGTGCTAGAAATGACAGCTAAAAATCAATGCTCCCTGGCCCATAATCGGAAGTTTGCATGACCGAATAGTGTGGAACTGGCGTCAGTTTTAAAAGAATTGATAGCTCATTCCAAGGTGTGTCAGCTCTAACTCCTGATTTAAATGGGAATCCTACACAGCCACTGTATTAAGCTGAAGAAGAAACGGAAAAAAAGGCTGCCTTCCAATGAAAAAAATGTGTCGTCTTCATAAAGATGGAAAAAATCCAAATTACAGCTCAAAATTCATGTTTGGTATCACTGAGGGAAAAAAGATATTTTAATGGGATGACGACTTCATTACGGAAGATGTATTTTTTTTTCTGCATTTAGAACATGTTGTTAAAATACCACCCGGAATTGCAATTTAGGCCCCAATCTTACAAAGACTTGAGAACATATATAGCCTTATTCCTGTATAAAAGGAAGCTTGTGGCATCTATTCACGTGAATAAAATCATACACGTACTTACAAGTTTTCAGGATCAGACCTTTTCATTACAATTCCTAATGTACAGTGGTGACACACAAGCCCATTTAAAAGTTTTACTGTGTGGGGCAGACGCAGATGCAGGTACGCAAGTGAGCTGAGGACCCTGTGATACTCCCGCTTTGGGACATTTCTTTTTGTGCAAACAGTCCTGGCAAGGACAGCACCAAAGAATGTGGCCACTAGAGCTGCAAGCCGACACACTTGGGAGCCCTGATACCACCCATGCAAGCCATGTACCGGAGCTGTCGTTTCTACTTCCATCCCTCCGCACAGCACCAGTGGGGATGCTGAATCCCCAAGCTGCAGTGGGAGGGTGACAGGAACGTTGCTGTCAAACGTATCAAAAGTGTAAGTGATCAGGCATCAGGCTAGAGTGAGGAGGTGTTGTGGTTTAACCCCAGCCAGCAACTGAGCACCACACAGCCACTCAAAGAAAATTAACTCTACCCCAGCGAAAACCAGCACACGAGGGTATATGGCAATGGGGAACGGTTCCTTGTACCTCCAGTAAGTATGCTAGCCATGGTCTCCCAAGCTGCCCTGTTGTTGTAGCACACAGGACAATTTCTTGCCCTGCACATATAGGAAATCAAATATTATCTTCCACTTTCTTGTCTGACAAATCAATCAAAATTTTCCTTCATGACTGAAGGCTGCTTCTTCTGCAACTAAGGCAGAAGTCTGCACTCTTACCTTGCTGAAGCTTCTATTTAGACATTGTCACTGTAAGTCGGAAAGATTTTGGAAAAAAAGAAGTCTCTTAAAATATTTGTATCTTTACAACAAAAATAATTTTTATTACTTGGTTGAAACTGAATTTTGCAGAAGATTCCTTGAGATCATGGCACTGGATGATAAACTGACAGTAGTGCTGTAATTCTTCCTTTGAATGTGAACACAGTGCCAAAAGGAAAGGAAACAGCTCAAGCAAAATCATTTTTGCAGTCTTCTGTATTGTAAAATGTATGGGGAATAGCAAGAAGGGAAAAAGCATGTTCCACTTGTTATAAATCTAGTATTGTTCCTGTCTGAAAATGGTTAGCAAGAAATGCCTGTCACTTCTATCAGCAACAAACTAATTTTTTTAAGAGCAAATGATGAAGAACACCACAAGTCTAGTGAACAGACCAAGCTGGCATCACTAAAGTATTGCAAAGCCACTCAGGATACCAGAGCCTGGAATTGAACAGTCATTGGTGTGTACCCAAGAGACAAGCTGATGTCCAAAATGTTTTTAAAGATCCCCTGTGCTGCGCGGATGTCCAACAGCAAGTTTGGCGTCAAGAGAGTAAAGGAGATGGGCTGTAATAACAACAATAAAAAAATAATCTGGTGCAAATGGACCCCAAGGTGTAGTAGTCATCCCCATGCAACAATCACCCTTCACTGCAATTTACTGATGTTGCTTCATTACAATACAGCCTACAAAGGGGGCAATATTAAGGCATACTATTTAAAGCTACAAGATCTGTGGTGCCAGCTACAGCTGGTATTGAATCAGGACTATAGATTAAAAAGAAGGTAATTTCAGCAGAGAATATTGAAAAATGAAAACTCTCCTGAAGGTGCACAAGTGTGTCATTTTTACAAGACTCAAGACGAACGCCACAATAAGCGATTGAGGCTAAAGCCTGCCAATACATTTTATAGTGCGTACCCACAAATTTGTTACAAAAGCACAGCAATAATTGGTTGCAAATTACGATAGCCAAGGAAGACAAAGAAACACAACTGGCTTAGGCAAGGGAGAAAAGAAATGTTTTCCTATGCTAGCAGAATGTACAGAAATTGAGAAGATTTGTGCAGGGTACAGGACACGCAGGGTAGATGGACCTTGAAGCAACTTTCAGAACTGCAGTGACAAAGGACAAATTCTGAAAAGGAATAAGCCAATGTTATTGACTCATGGAAGCCATCACAATCTCTGTTAACTCTCTTTCTGTTAACTGGTTCTGACTGGGGAAGAAATGAAGGACAATTTTTGTGGTGTGGAGAAGGTGATGTCAAGAATAGAAATCAGCTGGACTCCATCTGTGAGAAGTGATGATAACGGTAAAAGAGGAAGAACAGTTTTTTTAAACTGGCCTCTGAAATGGATAGGAAACATGAACCAAATTTGGGAGCTCTAAGGCAAGCAGCAGAATTCCCCATTAGCCAAGAGATAATAAAAACCACAAATAATTTAATAGCTTGCTGTTTACAGCATTACAATACTTTTCCTTCTTAATGTACATTAACTAATTTGTCTTGAAAAATCTCTGTGGGTAAGTACTGTCTCCATTTCACATTTCAATGACTTGTTCTAGGCTAGTGAAGAAGTCATTGGGAATGCTGGAACCACCACAAACTTTCACCCATTCACACCCCTGTTTTGGCATTCTGAAAAAAAAAAAAAATTGCCTTTGTAGCCTGCCAAGCAAAAACTTGGAAAACAAGACTTGGAAGAAAGGAGTTCCCCCTCCAGACAAGAAAGGGCAACACCATAAAGCAAAAGGAGAGAGACAGACTATGTCATGCCATGGAAAAGTTAACTATTTTGTGGGAGATAATGGTGTAAGAGAATTCAGAGTCAAAGAGCCTTCCAAATCTGTTTTTTAAGGAGATGAATGGGAAGGATAGATTTTAAGAAAAAAGGCAAGCTAGAGTGTGTCAAGAGTGCTTCTCTTGTCAGAGAAGAGAATTTCTTCTGCAGAAGCTTTAGGCTGAAGGAGACAAAGAAAATCACCAGCCCACAGAAAAGCTGGCCTGGAGGACCCACCGCAAGGGTTGAAAGAGATGCACATGCAGCACAAAAGCAGCAGCGGATGTACAAAACAATAACCTAGGTGACGTATCACAGAAAGTAGAGCCCTATTTTTTGTCACCTAATCTATTCCCATGCACCACCATGAAGGATTTGTCCTGGTGGTACAATTCCAGTCTGTACTGCTAGGCACATTCCATCACCGGTGCAAATGCAGCAGCAGGTAAAAGTAGAGAACTTTTCCATTATTAAGAAGTATCCCTGAGATTAAGTTCTCTAGGGTAGCTCTCTGCCCAAGCCTATTTATTTAATTTTTCACTTATTTGATTTTATTTTCCTTTTGTTTTCATTTTAGCCTTCCTTAATCAAAAAAGGTTAAAAATACCATCCCTGTTAAGTCTGACTTGAAGAATAACAGCACACAAGAAGCAATGTGGGTTAAAAGTTCAAATTTGGCAGGGAAATGTCACTCAGCTGAAGAGAAGAGTATTTAACTGTTCTGGTGAAAATTGGTTTTGATTTGATCATGTTATGACAGTTTGCAAATCCCACTTTGCACTAAGTGATATTTGGGTTAGGCTTTTTAACCAAACTTCGAAGCAAATGGAAGGCTGCGTTGCCGCTGAATGACTAATTGAACGAGGTAGTAAACATCAACATCTCCCAAGTTGCTCAATGAATTACACAGTGCTCTGCAGGAGTCTCATCTGGGGGGCTGGGGGGGGGCTTTTTTTGCATAGTTATCTAACGTCTTGGCACTCGCATAGGTGTGCAATGAAAAGTAATGAAGCCAGAAGCACAGTTGGTTCATTGTGAAGGTTGCCTGCGAGAGGGTTGGGAGAAAGGGTGCCTAGCCAAACAGCTAGATATTAAGAATATACTGTTGAGGTCCCGAACTACAACACTCTAGAGTGCTGTGTGAGAGAAAATTCAAATTGTATGGCTAGGCACTGAAAAAAGAAAACCCAAACAGGATGTTACAGGCATATCCTTAACTCTGGCCACTGTACATGTGTTTTATGATTGCTTTTGATTACACAAATATACTGTCCCTTTTATCATTCAGTTTAACCCAAACACGAGACTCATACCTTTCAGTATAAACACAGTGAATGAGGCAGTGTTTTGAAATAATCTTTGTCCAACACACTATGAATAGCATATTCTGTAAAGTCTCTTGGATAAGTACCGCATATATTGGATTATATTCATGTTATAAAAATAATGTGTTATGTGGCTTTGCACCTTTGAGCAGATCTCCTTCACTCTGCCCACTACTTCATTTCCTCTGGGGCTTCTCCTAATGCCCTGAATTGCACAACGTATTCAAACAGCAGCTTAGTTAAGAAAAATAAATCTGCCAAAAGGAATGTTTCTTCTTCCTTTTTCCCTATACATTGAATTTACCTCTATAGATTAGTTTAAGGCCACATGACAGGATTACTCAGTTCTGCCCCATTGATATGTTGGTTCCATGGTTCTACTTGCATGTTTCACTACGAGGGTGTATAGTAATTTTTCACAGGCAAGAATCCTGAGATTGAACTTCAAGGGCTTGACATTTTTGTGCACAGAAAATTTTAATTTGATAATATTTACATTTCTCATTTAGCAATTAGATTTTCTTTTTAATTTCACAGACATTTATACGTGGTTTGCTGGTCACTTAATCAGGTGTCTGACAAGCTGAAGGACATGATAGATAGGCCATTCAGCTCATACACACATGCATACACCTGTGTACATAAGAAGAGAGTGTATTCAATCATAAAACAACTTGTATTTTAAGCAGGTATTACCATTTCACTTTAGTATTGATTTTCCACTGGCTCTACTTGAAGAAAGTAACTCTACATGTGAAAAAGGTTGTGCTGGAGTATCTTCTGACCATACATGGTCTATAAGGCATGCAAAATTAAGGACTTTCACTAAATATAACTCTAAGCTCCCATAAAGGCAGAATTAAAAGTACTGCTTACTGAAAGCATGGTGGTAGGTCGACCACTATGCTGAGGAGACAGAAGGAGTTACTTTCCTCAGTAAGGATCATTGAATGTGTCACTGGTTAATTCCTGTTCTATGCTCCTCATTAGCATTACTCTCAAGTTTCTGGTTATCATATCCGAAATATTAAGACATAATAAGTACGAAGGTGCAGATAATTGGATATTAACCAGAACATACTTGACTGGGCAGGAGGTAGGGCCTTGCTTAAACTAATCCTGAAATGTATTAATCACCAATTAATGAATGGGTTTCAAATTCATTTTCTATTATAGAACACCTCTGAGTATCTAAGCTTTTTCTAATAAAATGAGTTGGAATAACAGGATAGGAATAAGAAACACTCCAATTTGAGGCTGGTTTGAATTAATTCCCTTTAGCTTGTTGTTAAGTACATTGAAAACAATAATCCTGGTATGACTGACTTTCTTTATAAGGTTGAGAAAATAACCATATATTATAGCACTTATAGGCTCTTTTTGCAGGTGCAAATGGTCATACAGAGGCTAAATTCAGAACAGAGCTAGTTCACTGGAGAACTGCTATAGCACATTCTATATTTCTCAAGAGCAAATACAGCTCTATAAGAAAAGCAGCACAAGACCTGCATCAACTCCAGATGGATGTTGCCAATTAATAATTTGCAGTGTGAAGACCGGTATACATGTTTGTCAATGTCTGTGAAAAAAAAATTTCAAACACCTCTTCTCTCCACCCCGGCCCAAAATGTGGTCCACCCCAGTGGACTCTGGCGACCCAGGCTTTTGGAGGGTAGAAGAAGAATGGTGGGAGTGCAGATACTGATTGATTACGAAATACAGTTAAGAAGCCTAGTGGGGTGGGAGGGAGAGTGAGGGAGTGTGGTGTTAAGCTCAGAAGCTCCAGCTTTGGACAACTTTGCTGATTTTGCATTAAGCATGCTCCCTTAACTGGCATTACTAACTAGCTTGACATGGTTGTACTTTTCTCAACTAAGAGGCTAACCAGCTACACACAGTTAATCTCTAAATAATGGAAGTTTTCGTTAACTGGGCATATTTAAAATCTAAAAAGAAATGCAAAAAACATAAACAAAGTCTCAAGTTTTCCTTTTTTTTGTTAAAAAAAAAAAATTCTTACATGTCCAGGATCATTTTTAAATGGATACTTTAGCATTTTTATTATTTGAAATAGGTGCCCACTACCGCACCAGAAAAAAACAAAACACCGGAGATCCTTATTGTTACTAATGAAGAAAATTATAACAGACATTGTTGAAGTACTATTATTCCCCTTTCTCTCTTCTTGCTGTCCTCAGCGTTATTTACATTGATGTGAATTGCAAGTAAACCAATATTATCCATCTCTGTGTTTTTTCCTTAATTTGTTGACTTTAATTTTAGTAAGTCTTAAATAAGCGCTTACTGAAGATGAAGTAAGATATGCAAGCAAGTAGTCCTTTTATCAACAATTTTGCCACAGAAATACACAAACATTTCAATGGCTCTTCATTAGCAAACAAATCAACAAGTGATATTTTAATGCATGACTTTATTCCATCTCTGTGGGGACCGTAGTTGAGAGTGTGATGTACAGTACAGAGAAAGGAATCATCAGCCACAATGTCCCAGGGCTCTATCCATTGAGGACTTCTCAGCCTCTGCTTAAAGAGTGCATTTAATTGACTGATAGACAGTAGCTTCTTTGTTCACAGAAGACAGCGAAGTAATGGCAGCTTGAAAATCGTACCATCTACAGGATCTCCTGAGACTAGTAACAGGGGGATATGTGTCAGGAATAAATAAATAATCTAATTATTAAGCCACTTCCTGTCAAGTTAACTCCAATTTGTTGGCTTTTGAAGGCAACAAAACGAGGCATTTTTCCTCATTATGCTTCTCTTTTTATACCACTGGTAATCACAGGCGGATTAAAGGGTGCCTGATTGGTTTTTTTGTCAAGGAACTGAGAAGCAGCCAACAGTACAGAAAAACAGAGTTGGGGTTAGAAGAAATTTCATGCTTGTCTCCTTTCCAGCTCCCTAACAGCCCACACTGCTGCCCCATACAGTGCTGCCAGCTGTACAGCAAATGTGTACCCCTCCAACGGTGGCCTACCAGGCCACAGGCTCCATCCTGAGAGCTGTGAGATACCTTGCAATCTTGGCAGGTAGCTACTGCTGTCATAGGCATAATTCTAAAGGTGACCTACGAAACCCCGTCAGCTCACCAAATGCAACAATATGAGCAGCTGAAGTTCGACACCCACTCTCCATATTGGCTTCTTTTGTTTCGCTTCCTGCGCTTACATCGCAGGGAGAAACCTCGGGATGTACTCCGTCGAAGAATCGGAGGCTTCTCTGCTAAGAACAGGGACGATTTAGAAAAGCGATGGTGAGGCTACCCTCTGTGCTGACAGCTAAACACAGCCTGAAGGAATGCGCTAAGGCTACTGTTATAGCCTGCAATACAAATGGTCAGCAACAAAGAACAAAAGGGAAGGCTGACACCATGCCATTAATTCAGCCCGTGGCGCCTAAGTATTAACATGCACGGTATATCCCTGCAGCAGCTCGGAGGAGAATCTTACAGCAGGTAGAGGGAAGGGAACAACTTTCGTACTGCCTGGCATTACCTTTCGGTAGCATCCCCTTCATCAAGTGCTATTCATACCGCAGGCGTTTCTGCAGGAAAAATCTAAAGCTTACGCATGCTTTGCTTCATTTCTTTACAAAATGAACTCCAGCCTGAATTGTGGCCATTTTTCAAATGCTTCTTTTAGTAGCGTTATCATTACCATTATTACTAGTACTAACATTATTTTATAACGAGACATTTTCATTCTATTTTATTAGAATTTTTTGAGTCCAAGGTGCGCCTCCCCCCCCCAAAAAAAAAAACCAAACCAAAAAACCCAGGGTTCATAGATGTTTGCTCACCGTGTCCTGACTTAACCACTGGTGATTTTAAAAGCCAGGAGGGTCTTTCCTAAAAGCTGTCTCAAAAAGCAAGCAAGCGTTCCTGCTTCCAGCCCCTGAAATGAAGCTCCGGCTCCGAGCAGAGCAGCTCGGTGGGGGAAGGCACCCGTGGGTGGGGGGTGGCGGGGCGCCTGCAGCCCGAGTGGGTGACACACATAACCCGGGGCCCAGCGAACGGTGCCGCTCTAGCACGTTTACAGCTGCCTTTGCCGTTCCCGAATACATCTTGAATTTTTTGTTAAATTGCGCAGATAATTAAAGCCTCTTCATATTTACAGTCTGCTTCATTGGTACCATGAATTCTGTTTTCAGTTACTGTCTGCAAATTCCCTCTCTGCACAATTTCATACTAAGCAATAACACTTCATTTTACATAAGTTTTATCTGATGTCCCCATACAGAGCTGCCAGCTGTACAGCAAATGTGCAGCTCTCAAACTGAGGCCTACTAGGCCACAGGCTCCATCCTGAGATCTGTAAGGCACCTTGCTGTCATTGGCAAGCGTTCCCTGCTATCGCTGCTACCATCGCTCCACACTACACACAACTTAAAATCATCTGATTATTAGAATTTGTGGTCCACACTCCATTTTATCCTTTATTTAATCTATCCCCAGATCACACATTTGTTTAAATGTTTTGGCTGGTTTACAAATCATGCAGCCATCTGCACAGTAGGTGTGACACCATTTTTTAGACAAAAGTTACATTACAAAACAACAAAGATAAAGTCATTTGAAATGCTTTGGTGTTTGTTATTCTGCCTGGTTTGCTTGGACCAACTCTAAGAAATAAATAGAATTATCTGTGTAAATCGATGAACATCTATGAAAAACAACACCCAGCAGAACGCAGAGCTTGCTCCATTACCTACGTTAATATCATGACAGCTGAGGAGAGATGACCTGGCCCACTTCTCATCTCTCCTGTACAGATGGCTATTAAAGAGAAAGTATCCCTTTTGTATGGTCCATGCAGAAACCCTTTATGGGCTTTTCAAATAAGCCAGCATTGCCCACAGGAGAGTAGCTTCCTGTTAGTATTAAACAGCCCAGATTTCGTCTGTTTTGTAACCCAGCTCCTCACAAAATAAACCTACATTTTCTCAGATTTAACTCCAAATGCTGGTCTTCCTGGGTATTTCAATTACATCTCCTCATTTTGCAGACAAGGAGACCAAGTTTCCGCTAACTTTCAGACAACTTCTTGCCAGCTCTGTCTGTAAATAGGAGATTCCCAGGCATCCGAATTATTTTCTGATGCTAAGAGGGTATGATCCATCTCTTCACTATAAATCGACAATTTCCTTTTCTTACTACTCAGGAATCAGAGAAAGATGACCGATAAGAGGAAGTCTCCACCTCCTTCCTGCTCTAGTGTGTAGATGCGTATCTTTGGATTCTTTTTCTCCAAACTTCGGGTAAGAGGGACTTTACAACGTCGGTTTTACTGAAAAGAGATTAAACTGACGTTGTGAAGATGCACTACTTGAGGTCAACATGGTGCAACAAGTACTAGTTGTCCAGCACAGCCTTCTGCCTAAGTGAAAGGAAAATCATGGGTTTTAATGACCTTAGGCATTAGACAAATAACAGAATGTGTGAATGCCACATGCTGTTACAACCAGACTAACATTTTCTCGGGCTCCAGAAAGCCGATTGTCTTGACATCAGTGATGTTGTCCACATGTACCGTAATGTACACTGCACAAATGTGAGGCAAATAAGATGATTTATTTTTATAGGTTTATTATGCATGCAGTTAATACATGCATAATGCAAACATGCATATCCACACAACACACAAGCATATATACATATTATATACCTATATCACTGTCACTGAAAAAATAAAAAATCATGAGTTGCACTAAAATGTGTCTTTATATCTTCTAATGGTTACATACTACTGGTTATTGTACAACACAGCTGCAAAATTTCTTTGCAGAGAAATTAAAATGTTAGATCACACTTTCTATATACTCTTCTTTTTAAACTACAATTGTTCCAGCATAGATTTGTTTACTTGGGGTTTAATGAAGTATTTGCTGGTGTAAACTAGAATTTTTCTTGTCAGCTGCAGGGTTGCTTCATCCTGTTTTCCCATTTGCTCCCTAACTTTGGTGCTTGGCATCTTTTTGTCTTTCCCTTCATTTCCTCCTCCTGCTGACACCTGCTACCTCGCTCAATGCTACGCAACATCCTCCCCTCAAAAACAAGCTCCCCCCCTCAACCCAGCAGACTTCACAAAACGTGTTTTATACATGATACTGAAAAGGTTAAAAAAAGAAAAGTCAGTTTACTTCTCAGAAATGACCTATATAGAAATCGTCAAAAGTAGGGTTGCAAAAAGGTACAGAATCCTGACCATCTTACCCTTCCCCCTTGCTCCCCCATTTTTCAGAGGGGTAGTGGCTCTTGCTACAACACTTGGGCTTGCTTTCTCCATCGACAAAAGTAGCAGCAAACTACAAAGATTGTGGCTGTTTCCCCCTTTTATCATTCTCTTTGTCAGCCTGATCAGTCCTCAATGGTAAATGTGCTGCTCTGTTGTGCACAGCCAGCGGCTCGCAATTTGCTCACTATGTTTCATGAGACAGTTGTTTGTGGCTGTTTGGAACACATTTACCTCTTTGGGGATTTATGCACTAGTTGCAATGCCAACCTCCATAGTGATAGAGATTTCTTTCTAACTAAAATAGATAATTAGAAGCTGGTAATTATTGGTCAAGAATTATCAGAGTGAAAAAAAATAAGCTCTTCATAAATAGTTCTTGGCAATGTCATCTCTTTACATTATCTCATGCCTAACAGCACTTTACTCAGAACACTTACAAATTTACACTACTGCTGTTGAGCCTCATAATTTTATATGGAGTAATCCCTTTTTTGAGTTAAACGCGTCCAAACCCCTCCCCGGTTCTGATCCACTCTGTATGTGCATTTGTGCAAAAACCTAGGCAAACATTATGGCAACTGTTTAGTCTATTTACACTGAACTGCATCAGATACTACAGATGTAAAGGAATCTGTGGAAGAAAAAACAATGTTTAGCTTGTCTGCTTAAAATAACAGGGAAAATAATAGGAGGAGCAGTGGAGTGCAGCAAATAGAACACAAACAATGGCAGACTCTCTTCTTACCCTCTCAGGTCAAATGCCAACTGTAAACTATGCAAGCAAAACAAAGGGACGCCAGAAAGCCTCCCTCTTTTCCACAGACATCATGCACCCAGAAATAGAACTTTCTCAAAGAGAGCTGCTAAAAATGCTACATATTCCACTCAGAGGGAAAAATAAAAGAAAGAAGGCTGCTGAAGAGTTAGCATGTTTGCCAGCGCCTTCTAAACCCATATGAAGTGCACCTGGATTTACATTTCCTCCTTTCCCACACAAAAGCTGAGAAATTGTTTTACCATCAGATTTCAATGCACACACTGACAGACATGTTTTCATTTGGCAATCGCCCTCATGATTACCCAAACAAAAGTACATGCTTACATCTAGGTCCAAAATAATGCCTAAACAGAGGGCCTATTTTAAAAAGTCCAGGTTGCCTTGCTTTCTGTCTGCTGGCATCCCATAGCCTAAGCTTGAGTCGGTGTGTAGTTTAAGCAAACATGGGCGTTGCTTGACGAAGCGCAGTGTCTGGAAACGTGCGGTCAGATCTGGCAGTCAGAACTCTTGAACTTTCACTCACTTAATGCGAGCAAGGAATTCCACTTCTTTGCCTCTTTGTCCTCATCTATTCAATGGACAAGGCTTATTGCCCTGTCCCATCACAAAGACGTTGGGAAGACTCGACTAAAAGCTGCAGAACAGTTTTAAAATGGGAAGTTCTAGAAGTAATGAACATGTGGTTACTGAGGAAAGCCATCCCTATGACATCTTTTTAATATATAACTTGTATAATGAATGTAAATTGTATAGTTGTCAAAGATACTTAAGGTTACACTTCACTGGGTCATCTGCAGATTTTATTTTCCATTAGGTGGCATAATCCCTCTTGTTGAATTGATTGAAACGTATAATAAAATCTGTAAAAACACTATATACCCTCCTAAAAAAGAAGAGTAAGAGGCTTTTCAAATAGCCTCTAATCCCTCTTCCCCTGCTAAATGTCTAGTTGAGATTATATTTGATTAGAGAAAAACACACACATACACACAACCTAAAAATACCTACCCTCAGTGGAGCTATTTTAGCCAACAAAGTAATTCCGGTTACCTTATTTAAAAGTCTAAGTTTCACACTGGGGTTTTATAAACATATCTTTGCCTCAGTGACCTTCCATAATGCAACTTCTCTCCGTGGATGTTAGCAACATGAACTCAGTTTACATCCCAGGATTGCGTTCAAGGGGCACAGTAATTAGATGGGACACCATCAACTTTTATAGGCTCCCAAACTGCTAAAAAGATGGTGAGTAGCAAGTGTTTCCCTCAGCTGGCTGAGCACGTATCTCTATCAGCGGTTCCTGCCCATTTCTGTGTGGAGTCCTTCCACCTCCTTGTTTGTCCCACGTCCCAGATGCCTCCCCTTTTCTCTTTTCTCTGAATTATGATTATGAATTCCTTCAGGTAAGAAGACACTACATCCATCAATAACTGCAACACAGATAATGCTAGCATCTTACTATGAGAGGAAATAACAGTTCCTGAGACTGTGTGATGATGTCTGTAAAGCCATTTATTGCCCCTACATTCGATCTAGGGATTATCACACTGTTTGACTTTTAACACCTGCCCTCCCAGATTACCTTTTCTCTGTCTTGCATTTAAAGTCCTTCTTTCCCCCGCCCCCGGCCTCTCTTCCTGAAGCTTTCTCAGTTTCCCTTCCACAGAGGAGCAAAGACACTACATCTTGTTCTGCCAGTCTCCTACTGGGAAAGCAGGGCAGGAAGACGTATTTTATCAGATAGATGTAAAAAAAGGGAAGGGCCAACGTGTTTAGGAAACCTTTTTTTTTTGTTTGGTAAATGCTGTGTCAAGAAGTCAGTATTCACTTAAGTGCTTCATCTAATACGTTTTTCTATCTACGCATTGATATGCATGCAGGTATCTATGGGTATATATATGGGTTATACATTTTATATATTCACAAAAAAGTGTTTGCATGCACAAAAGTGTTTGTATTATGTATGAATACTATGCTTGCCTACAGACGCACATAAACTAAGGCTAATTTTAAACAGCTTGATGTCACCCCTTGAACCTTTCTCTCTAGACAAAATAGAGTCTTGGAAAAAGGCCTGTGAACAATGATATAAATTAAAGGGGAGGGGCGAGAGTGAAATTAGAAAGATAGCTAAGGAAAAATCCAATTAGTGGTGAGAAGGCTAACAGAATTGGAGATCAGAAATTATTTTTCCCTGCGCTTCGATTCCGAGGTCACATTCAGAACTCTCCGGAACGTTGATATTCCTTTCAGTCCACCCCAACACAAAATCCTCTTGCATTTGCTTAATCAAGGCTACATCGTTAGGAGCTGCACTGTTAAGTCTGGGAGTGCAGATAAGAATCTTCCACTGAACACAGATTACCACAAGCATAACCGGCAAATCTCCCTGCATGTTTTGCAAGCTCCTTCTTTATTTCGCTGGGAAGATTTGTATTAAGCACGTTTAAATCTGTGTCACTATGGTTATGTCATGAAGCAATATCATGCATGATTGGATACAACACAGACAAAACAATTAAATATTTTTTAAAAGATTCTCTTTCTCATTCAACCTCATCCAGCTTTTAGAAATAAAACATGGGCAGCTAAGAGATCAGTTTAAGAAAATCTCAGTCTTTTCAGATCTGCAGGCTGAAACCTGCAGATTCTAACTAGATTTGTCCTGCTTTACTGACTCTCTCTTCCTTCCTCTCCTCCCATTCTGACCCTTTAAACTCATCAAGAAAATAGAGGAAAATAAAAGAAAATCTGAGCATTTCATGAAAGAAGTGGGCTCCTATTCTGAAAATGTGAGGCACTTGGGAAGCGGGTGGCAAGCAAACACACCACTCTGCTATTCCAGCATCATCCCTTACCCACAGTGTCCATATTCCCTGTCACGTTTCAGTGTCACTGTATGCTACAATTAAGAGTATGTCAAACACTGGACTCAAAGAAAACAGCAGAAATGGTGAGTTCTGCTGTTGGTTATAACCTACTTTTAAATTCCGTGTTACTGACCCAGATTGAATACTGTGAAGCAGTTCAAATTATCTCCTCCCCAAAGACACAAAATATCAAAACTAAGGCTTAATCCAACAGGCAAATCACTTTGCTCCTTCACAAAACCAGCTTGCCATTTGCGTTTATTCATTTTTATGAAAAGTATATAAAATCTTCATGCTCTGAATTTATTAAAACTTATTAATAAAGTACCCAGAAAAATGGGCTATTAAGTTTTCACAGGTAACTTTCTTTCACAGCGCAGCCAAGTTACTAGTGCTCATGGAAGAAATCTACATGTTACCCTTAAAGAAAAAAAAAAATAGAACCAAACTAAGTATGTTTAAGTTATAAAATGAAAAAAACCCAGCAAATTCTCTTCTGTTGGATATGTAATTACTGGCTTCTATACCATATCTTTTGGTCTGTGCTTTGCATGCTTTTCTATTATTATAGCAAGAAAAATGGCATAAGGGAAGCAGGAGTATAAAATGAATGGTATCCATTTCTGTCTTGAAATGTGAAATTTGGAAAAGAGACTAAAAACAAAATGAGACAACCCTGGCAATGTTACCTTATTAGCGGGCAAATGATGTGCTTGATAAATTTAATTGGCTGATAGAACTCTTAGTGCTATTACTGAGTGGTTACCAAATTGAAAACATTATGGGTAATCCTAGGGGAATAAGTAAATAATAGGAAAATATGAATATCAAAGAAAAAGCAGCTTTTGTTTTATTCCAATTTACAACTGTAACAGCCTTGTAAACATCAAGCCAGGCTTGGATTCAGGAATCCTAAAAGACTATTTTAAATGCTTGTACCTTAAAAAGCAGATTCCATTACTGAATACTACTATTCCTTATTTTTTCAAATAAATTATAGTATTTAATTGTATACAGATATGCTTAGGACTTTTTTCCAGAATGCTCAAACACAACAAACAATACTATTTTATAGCCATTTGAATTATTTATGTTTCCTAATGACAAAAACTCACCAGTTTTGATTTTGGTAGGAAGGTGCTTGAGAAGTACACAGTAGTGTCATTACCATAATAACTTCTGAAATTAAAACCTGTCTAAAACTCTACGGAAAGCTAACATCCAGTTCATTAACCATTCCTGTTAGTTTGTTTTCAATAATGTAAAAATGATTAGAAGTTTAATTTGCTAATCACCTGTGTTTTGACTGGCAGTAGATATATAATTCTCTGCAGAAGTCTAAACTAGCCCTTGCAGAAAATAAAATATGCTAATGCTTTATCAAGTCTAATAATATGAATAAAAAAATCAATCATGCCTAGGTTAATCATTGATGGATGCACAATTAATTTCTCCTTAACACTGTTTAATTTTAGAGGCAATGATGATCATGAGTAAGAGAAATGGCTATCTGTCTTTCAGAAGTTTTAGTGCTTCACTTACCAATCATGTGGTTTGCAACATGAACTTGGATATCCCATTCATTGTAGAAAACCATCTGACATTTGATGCACTGGTAGGTCTTCTTCTAAAGAAACAAGGGTAGATAAAATTTACTGAAACATACAGTTGGAACCATTTCATTATAACTCACAATACTGCATTCAAAGTGGTCATTTAAAGCTCTCCAGCAGTGTTTTCATTAAGGTTTAATTATTAATATTAAAAAACCCCACTCTGCAGTTCTGTAGGATCTTTTATCTGAGTTTCCTGAAACTCTGCAGAGATTGTTTTTTTCCCAGCTTCCTAACTCTGTGGACAGACAAGTATTGCTGAAACACCAGATTGATATTCATGGAAGGCAAAATGCAATGAGGGTATGTGGGATGCTATCCAAACACACTGAAATCAATGTGAATCCTTCATTTTATACTAATAGATTAGGCCCACTATGGAACTGGAGAGAAGCCAGGAACAGAACACAGAAATCAGAAATCTGCTTCTCCTTCATTCTCAGCTGGGCTGCAGAATCTCCTCTGCATCACAGATTTCAAATGGTCCATCAGGTTGCCATCTTTCAAGGAGGGAAAAATCCCTGCTAGTCTGGACAAATAGTTACTGCATCCAGGCAGTTGCTTCAATATCTATTGGCAAGCCTGTACTAAAACTGGGAAATCTGGCTAGAAACCAACCAGAGAGCAGTCCTTCTGGCCACATTAGATTGGGCCTGACTTACTTAAAAATCATGGTGTACATAAGTCAAATTTCATTATAAACAAGGAAATGCATTACTCTGCTCTCTTAGATGCATGGGGAAAGTGTCTCCTTTGTGTCTTGGTGTCTTTCAAAAGAGATCGGCTATTTTACTTTTCTGCAAGGTATATCACTTGTCCAAGACATTTCAACATCCTAAGAATGGGATTTTCTATTCTCTTATTATTTTTCTTGACCTGAATTGGCCAGAGATCTGATACCGGAAAGCACTGCTTTAAAAGTGAAAACTGAGAGTATATCAAAAAGTAAAATTTTGGTTTTTCATCATAAGACTTAAAATCCATGGTTATTTAGGCATCTAATGAGACAATGCAGATTCGTAAAATTATTCAGCCGCATAATCATAGTACCAAGGACTCAAGTCCTCCGGTAACAGTCCTGGAGAGCTCACTTGCTGTTTTGAAGATGCAAGGAAGGCAAGGTAAGCCCTGAACTGCCACATCAAGGCAGTAACTCTCAAGAGACATGTATCTTTCTGTACAGCCACAGACACCTTGCCCACTTCAGCAAAAAGAAAGAAAGAAAAAAAAGAAAAACATATATTTTTTAAAGAGTTTACAGTTACAAAAAGCTGGCAGAGATGTAGTAAATTGCAGATTTCACACATATTAATTGGGGAAGAAGTAGTGTTCACCAGAGATGTGCATCAAAAATCAAGTCTGTCTTGTATATATTTAAATTCTGAAGAGTGTTATATAGCTGGCATTATTGATTATATTGTTAAAAAGGGTTTTTTTTTCCCTGACTCGGAACATTACTAAAGTCTTGCTGGATTTGTTATCAGCATCGAAATTTAGATGCCCTGTCCCAGACAGATAAAGTGCCCATCCATTATCTTTCTACTTCAGACCTGTAGGCAGGAATATAAAGACTTTTTCAACATATGTCGTTTTGTCTTACCAAGTTAACTGAAAAATTAGTGACTAATCAAAGTCAACTCTGAAATTAAGTGTTCCTGTGGGCTCCTCTTTACAAATGTGCCATTGCTTCTCGTACACAGAAGGCTATTTTAATTTTCTTGATGACAATACCAAAATGCATTGCGTAACTTCTTGATGGAAACAATCATAAGAGACATGGTTTAGTAGTCATGGTGGTGTTGGGTTGACAGTTGGACTAGATGATCTCAGAGGTCTTTTCCAAATTTAATGATTCTATAAGCCTTTTTTGCTGTTTTTCATTTAACTCAGCTTTGGTTTTCTGACATGTAATCAAGTTAAATCCTTATGTAGACAAACAAAACCAATGGGCACCCAGAAAAAAAATCCTCTTTGACTTAGTTTTACAGTTACGATTTGTAAAGCCTGCTGTTTTAAAAGATACAACACTTTTCCTCTTTTTTTGTTGTTGTGACAATACCGGTAACGTTGGTAGAAATACAGATTCAGTCCAAGGATTTCCTATTATATGTTGGTAAATTTAACCTTACTGCACTACTTCTAGATCTATCAAAGACCTCTAAATAATGACAGTCAGAATCAAAGATTTATTATGCTAAGCTCTTTACAAGATGCTTTTTGACGCTGACATATAGAATAACAATATTGCATAAATAACAATCACTCTCCCTTTTTTTAAAACATTCTTTCCCTTTAGAACTAGTTAGAAAATATTTCTTACTCCCTCATGACTGGCACTATATATTGTTTATTAGCATACCCCTAGCATTATTCCTGATATGTGACTTTGTTCAAAAACAAAGAAGCATAAACTTAATGGCTGGTCTTTTCTCTTGTTAGCACAGTAACGCAGAGTGCATGTCAAGAAATGTTGGCAAAATTATGACTGATGTACATAATGTCAACACATACAAAGGTTGGGGTTTTTTTGAAGTCTAATGCCAAAAAATAAACTCATTTGACAACAACAACAAAAAAAAATTTACTAGCACTTACTAGCCTCTTCAAAATGATCTGACATATCTGCAGAATCACACACAGAGGTTTTCTTTTTATCATGAAGGGAAGAATGTTTTTGTGACTGCTGATTGATCAAACACTAGTTCTTTTTTGTTTCCAAACATATTCTAAAATGTTGACATCAACTTTTATTAGCTCAACACACACTCATTTCAAAGTGTCTAAACTTGTCCATGGTTAAGTTTTTATTTTAAAAACAAACTCAGTAAATTCCACTTACTCTCAGATTTTCAAATGATCAAACCCAGCCATTTTCACACCATGTTGAACAAAAGCCACATACTTATTTCCATATGTTTTGCATTCTAAGGAAGTTCTTTTTCACTGCAAGTTACATCTTAGTCTCACAAGCTTTGTCAGAACCACGGGACTCGTAACTGCTCACGGGAGCTCCTGGGTCCTGATGTGCTTCATGGCCGGTCCCAGTTCCCTACTGGGGTGAGATTCAGGGGGAGACCCAGCCCCTCCTCACTCCATGTTCCCACAAAGGGGAAACCTGGGGGAGTAAGACAGAAATGAGCCCTGGGGTTTTGCAGCTCCATGCCCCTTGCCTGTATAGCCGGGAAGGAAGCCTTGCAGCACTTGTGTAGCACAGCCCAGAAGAAAAATTGGGTTCTGACTCAAGGAGGCATTTGAATCTCTCTTGAGTGTCTCCAGCCCTCTGCGATGCAAGATGGCTCCACAGAGAAAGCAGCGTGGGACTGTGACAGCCAGCCTTGCCTTGCCTTGCTGCAGCTGTTTGCAGCGAGGAGCCCTGGCCGAGCTCCCTGCCCCTCTGCCCGAGTCACCGTGCCTACGGAGGACTCAGCAGGACAGAGCAGGCCCCCAGGCCTTGCTGCTCCAGCTCACAGCCCGGGGCGTATCAGCTCCACACAACGATGAAGGCTGGACAGCTGGGGGCACTTACACCCTAACCTGCTTCCACTGCATTTGCCAGAGGACGCCTGTGAGAGACAGCCTCCAGGGAGAGACAGGAACATGACAACTTTCTCCTTCTCCCCTCCAAACACAAAAACAAGCCGACGCACATTTCTTGTTACAGAGTAATTTCGTATCAGCAAAGGCGGGCCGCAGAAGACCCCTACCAGTGCACTTCCATATGGGCTCGGGCAGGACCAGTATGGTATCTGGAGAAGCTGTACTGCACCCTAAACTGTGCCTTGTTGCAAAACTTAGAGAGATTTGTTCCAGAGGAGAGCGACACATACATTATCAGATAGGATTAAGAAAGTGGCTTAATTTTTCCTTTTTTTTCCTCATACTATTGTGGCCTCATCTTTTCATAAAAACTCTTCAGTAAGCGAGCCCATAATCCCTCACGAAACCCCCTCCTGTCAAGAACCTAAGTACCAATTTGTTTCCTGCATAAATCTGAGGCCCAAGTCATTCCTGGGGCCATTAAAAATTGTTGTAGAAGAGTAACTGCTTGGACTAGGTGTCTCATAAGAGCACTGGGCAGTCTGGTTGCCTCTTGCATCCCTGTTCATCTGCATTCCTGTTTTCAGAACCAATTTAAAGCCTTCCAGCATGCAAAGCTTCTCTGTGACTACACTTAATGAGCTTTGGATTGGACCTTCAATCCATGCAGAGCATATGCATGTGTCTCTCTAACCTTTTGAATAATTAATGTCACCTAGACCTTTAATTATTGTCCTGATCCTCACTTGTCACCTTGCAGTTTTCAGAATTTCCTTTCTATAAAAGTGCCCGAAGTATCCATGTCATGTCAAATGAGGCTTTGCTCCTTTTGTAAGTGGCCCAGAAATATGCTCTTTCAATTGGTACTTCAATTCTGTGTCCAGAATTTTGTTTTGTTTTATAAACAAAGGAAAAGAACTAATAAACACTCTACTAGAGGTTTTACAGTTCTGTTCAGAAGTGCTTCAGAAGTATGCAGAAGATCCTTCTACGTAGCCTTCTGTGTGCTGTGACGGTCTGAGGTATCCATACATTCCTCTTTTTCTATTCCCTAGCCTCATTGTAAAAATGAACTGCATATGCTACTTATCTGGCCATGCTTCACCTCCTTGTCAAAGTCATTCAGAATTTTATCACCTGCCTGTTTTGTTCTGACATTTCCCCAATTTTGTACTATCAAGGAGTTTCATCACCTTGCTACTTATTCTTTCTTCCAGACTACTGATATGCTGCATAAATTCAACAAAATTGGTGCAAATAATGATTCTTAAGGCTTTCCAATATTCACACCCCTCCAACCTATCCTGCTTCAATTCACAAGACTCCTATGCTTTCCATAACCAAGTTAGTGTTTCTTTTCTTTTTTAATCAAACAAAGTATCTCTCCCTATGCCATACTTATTCACCCAACAGACTAGTCTTTTGTGTTGTACCATTTCAAAAGCTTTGCTAAAATCCTAGTAAATCATGTTTATAGGCTTCTCTGTCAGCACTTGTGGCTACTCTCTCAAAATACTCTTTATTGAAAATTTTAAGCATGATCCTCCCTTTGTGAATCTTTGTCCTCTATCCTTCATTAAATCCAAACCTTCTAGGTGTTCTTCTATCATGTATTTGATTAGCCTTTCTCTCATGTTCCTCACTGTTTAAATCACGTGCACAAACCAGTAATTTCATGCAAAATCCCTCTTAAAATGTCTGTTTAGTAGCCTTTTCCCAGGCTGTCGATGCCCCTTCTTAAAAGACTGTAAATTTATGTGCCTAATGTTTCCTTTTATCTTCAGCTCCTTTCTCTGAGAATTTTGGGATGGGTATTTTTCTGTGTTTGTAAGTCACTTTTTGTACGCTATATTCCATTATATTACACCTAATCCATACTTTATTCTTCTCCATGGGGAGGATACGCCACAAGCATGCACGGCAAAGCATTTTTTCAACAGTACTGGTTTCCTTGATTACATATACCATTCCTAGATCTCCTGTATCCCCCTTTTAACTGAATACTTGTTTCCTACATGAGAAGTAATCAAAAACATGTCTTATAGCTTCTAATGCACCGTGTCTACATTTCCTCTTTTGCAGACAGGCTTGCAGGCATCCCTAGTTAATTCTGTACTCCTTTCAGACCTCTCTGGCATGCGCTACCAAAAATGGCTTTGATGTGTACCTGTTAACCTAACAATAACCTCCTGTTTACACCTAGGTACATTGTTTACCCTTGTCACACCAGTAAAGGGGACTTTCAAGGCTTTTCCCACTCAGTTTTAGCACAGACCAAGGGCATGGTTCAATGACACAGCTGAGACAACGTGCTGCTGCCGAAAGAGAGTGATGCCACACCTCCCACATCCTCTAACTACTCTCTCCCAGACCAAGCATTCAATCACAGTTTCCCTCACATTAAATCCAGGGTGGAGCTAATTCAACCTCTTAAAACAATGGAAAGGTAACCCGACGAGAGAAAGTGAATAGCTTCCAACAAATCATACACAAAACCAAGTTAAAACTTGCACACTAACTACAGCAACTTGCCAGTGCTAACTCCTAATGCCGCCAGGTCGTTTTTACATCATTACTTTATTACGCGTTTACAGTGGGTTTCGCCCTGCATGAGGCACAAGAGCAACCAGTGTCCCAGCTTATTTGTCCATTTAGCCATTTTTCATCATAGCTCAGATTATTTTTGACAGTACCTTAATCGAGGATTTCTTTTCTATCTTCCTGGATGCTTATTTTGTCAACCTTAAGCTCTAAAAAAACCTAAGCATATGTTAGCCAGTTTCACTGCATAGTTAGCTATTTATCTTGCTTACAGGGCACTGTCATCTTGCATTTTTTTTTAACTGACTAATTGCTAACTCTTCTCATTGCTCACACAACACCCTTTAATTAGTATTTCCGGATTGTTTTTAAAAACATGTTCATAATGATTTTATGAGGATTTTTCTGTTCTTCTGCTTTTGTTTAGCAGGGTCTTAAGTTTAATGGGGTCTGAGTGAGCATGCCTAGACGCTGAATACAATCAATCCCATACGGTAAGCAAAATGAAAAATGGAGAAAAACATTATTTTTTCTAATTTCATTCATTATGGTTACTTATTGCTTTAATACACAAAATGCATTGAGGCAGAAATACAAATCTTCATTCTAGTAGTCCTTCCTTCTCCACTCTGCTTGAAGTCTTGGTCTGCTGTTCTGTCTTTCACCTTTACATTCTGATTTCTGCATTTAATCACGTCTGTCTTCAATATCGCTCAGTTACAAACCTTTCCTTCCCCTGGCTGATGAAGTGCATTAGCTTGCAATGTCTCACATCCCCACACAGAAAAGAACCACATCTTGCAACATTTAAAAATTGCACCTCTTCCCTTTGAGCTTTCTAATACATTAAATCTCTCTAGGTCTTTGAAACTCAGTACTGAAGTGAGTTACCTGTCAGAAAAGTGACTCCAAAACCTGGCAGCACGTGGCTGTACATTTACTTTCTCTCAGTTGCTTTGTATCAATTTTACATAGTTTATGAGAACAAACAGCTTTAAGTACTGTGAATTTGATTTGGGATCTGAAAAACAAATACGCTTCTTTCTGTCTTTCTGTCCTAGGGCCTGATCCTGGGTGAGGCTGAGCCTCTGAGCACTGCACGTGTATGTGCTGAGCAGTGCTCAGGACTCTGGAGCTGACGGTATCAGCAACTGAACTTTCTGTCAGCATTCCCACCTCTTTCTGCCTCCTTACATTGCACTTAAAATCAAGGAAGGCTGCCAGCCTGAGACCCTCTGAAGCCAGAGAGCTGCTAACCCATCAAGAGGCGTCCTAACATTCAGCATCTCAGTATCGGAGCAGCTGTGTGGCTACAGACATTAAGGAGAAACTACGATCAAGACTGCGCTGATAATTTTGCAGGTGATGTGGCATCAAAGCACAGGCAGTAGAGCATGACTTGGTAGGTCTGAGATGCAAAAAGCTGATATTTTGAGTAAGCTGATAGTCTTTTTTCTTTATGAAGTTGTTTTTTTTCCCTTTGTTTTAAAGAAGGCATACTGAGACAGACTGTCATTCAATAAAGCCACTACTTTCTTCACCAACAATCAGCAACAGATGTAGCCCAATAAAATTAATAGTTTGCAAATACGCACAAGAGAATACTCTTTTGTCTCTTTTCTCCATCACAAATTTTGTAAAAGCTCTCTGGATTTTAACAGAAAGGCAAAATTGGGGGCTTTATATGTACCTTATTTTGACTTAAACACTAAACCCATTTTTCTCCCACACTATGGAAAATTAATGCTGATGAATTTCACTTTCTGAAGTGTGACCCAGGACCCTCCCCCTGCCCTTAATTGTCCACTTGTAACTTGACCTTTATTCCTGTGGAATTCTGGGCTATTACTTACCAGGATAATTTAATCCTACAGAATAAAACTTGCGCTCAAAAATATGCAACATTAATATTCATGTACAAACATAAATATATTACTCATACATAATATATAAGAAATTAATTTTCATTGAAGTATCAGGAGAAGGATTAAACCCCTTAGATCCTTCTCATGCAATTAGCTCCGCACTTGGGGAAGTCAATGGGACTTCACAAACGAAGGCTTCAAATGATAACACTGGCAAGACTGGGGTTTTACAAAGGCTTGCCTACACTACGAAATATGCCATGAACAGAGTTCTACAATCATACTGCTGTAATTATAGTACTACCCTGTTATGGATACTCCTAGCCCACATCAATGTTAACAAACATACTGGTCGCATCTGAGCTGGCACACAGCTGCTGACATTGCAATGATGCTTGACTGCATGCCCAGTTGGAAAAACCTCCGCCGGGACAGCACAGCTGCCCAAGGAAGTGGTGTACCAGCAAAACAAGCACTCCGCTGAGCCAGTCTTCAACGCTATCCACAATCATTTGTGTCTAGCCATTTTTTCCTGTGAAGACATACTTGCTTTCCTGTAAGGGAATTAAGGGAACTTCCCAGAATTTCCTCTGTCCCATTTCATAATCTTTTACTTTCACATTACTTCTTAAAATTTCAGCAGTTTCTCTTAGGTACATCCTGTAATAAGCTCATTTCTTTTTGCACGGGGCTTCAGCCTACCATTTCCCTATCAGAAAAAAAAAGCGATTGCAGAATTTGTTTCAGAAGCAGAATGTCATACTTCTAGGTTTGCAGGACTTAACGACTCAACCATCATCACACAAACTGCTGTGAAGCAGGGAACATAAGAAAACTGAGGAGGTATGGTTAAGACAGATAGTTCAGTAAAATCATCAGGTGATGCAGACATTCCCTGACTAGGCCTATGAAAGAAGCACCAAGCAGCAGAACAGGATCAATTGCAAGTTGGCCACTGTCCGTGATGGTTGCAAGGTTTTCATATGCAGCCAGTCGTGTTCCTAGAGTTTGGCACTGAACCTATTCCAGCCATCAGAGCAGAAACCCGAAAGAGGACTGTTGTAGCAGTGGGAAAACAAGTACAAAAGGATATCTGGAAGCTTGAAGTCTCAGATCATTCTTTGTTGGTGAACCACCCTGCTTCCTACTGGAAAATGCAGAGAGAAAGAGGTGGCCTTCCAGATATGAAAAGTCATTAGCTATGCCTTTTTGCACAGAATGTTGAATCTGGATAATAGGTAAAAACCAGAGGAAGTCCATCCCACACAGGATACCAGAACTGTGGAAGCATGATCAAAGAGGACAAATACTTCCTCCTCTCCTACCTTCCACCTTGTTTTTGAGTACACAAGCAGCAAGCAGCTTTTAAATGGCCACATTTGTAAGTGTCTGTATTTTTAAGTCGCTCTTCAGAGACATTTCACAGGCATTATGAATGATCAATGAATGCGTGTAAGACTTTCATCTTGAGGAATTCAGGTCTCTAATAAAAACTGCAGGCAGGGGCTTTTTTCCCAGATTTGCACATTATTACTGGTAGGACTATACTGAGATGCTCAGTATCAGGAGAGGCCCCACCCTTTTATTCCCTGACTTATGAAGCCATATACTAGCAACACAGGTTTAACGACCAAGGAAGAACAGGATAGCATCAACATACATCTGGTAGATAGGTCCAAAGGATGGTGGAAACCACAGAATGGTTGAGGTTGATCTCCAGGGGTCCAGTCCCCCTGCTCAAGCAAGGCCACCTAGAGCTGGACCACATCCAGATGGCTTGTGAGTATCTCAAAGGATACACAACCTCTCTGGGTAACCTGTGCCAGCGCTCACTCACCCTCACAGTAAAAGTGTTTCCTAATGTTCAGAGGGAACCTCCTATGTGCTGGTTTGTGCCCACTGCCTCTTGTCTTGAAACGTCCCATGGCGAAGGCAGATGTTAGCAGGAGACACATCTCTGCCGTCATATTCAGCAGAATACAATATATAAAATACTACAGGTCATATTTTATAGAATAATTTGTAATACAATGCAGGAAATGGAAAAAATGAAAGATGGGTTTGGCAGGAGAAAAAAGTACCTAAGGGTTTTGAACAATCAGGCATAACATCAACTACCAGCCATCACAGAGCTATAGGGAGTCAAAGAGGAGGACTCTTTAACAAGATGCTACATATCAGGTGGTTCATTTCTGTTCATGTTGTATAACTTCGTGAAACAAGCAGTACTGGGGCTACATATCCATTTTAAATTAATGGCTAGCCTGTTTTATTTCCTCAATGACAGAGTAACAAATTCAGGTGTTATGTTTGTTGTATAAGACAAATAATACACACATTACATATAACGACTTTATTGAGCGGTGATAAAAAAACACTTCTCAAAACATTTACAGTCACTTAAGAAGTTGGTCTGTGAGCACCACAAAGAACAGATCATGGTTTCTGACAGCTTAATTTCTTGTGACCGATTGACTTTTGCATAAAAACCAGGTATGAACTTCAGTTAAAGGTTTGGATCCCCAAAAAGCCTCTTTCCTAGCTGGATTCTATCACCTGCTGGGTCACCTCTCTTCCCAAACATTGTAAAAACTTTATAGGCTTTGAGATTCCTTTTCATCTATGAAGTTTTTCTTGAAACTGACCAAGAGAAGTCCAAAAGTAAGAGGGGGAAGAGAGAGAACTCTCTAGAGGTATGCAAACCAGCAGACAAAGAGAGAAATGCCATGATTTCCTATGTCTTGTTCCTGAAGATAATCAGGCTAGAAAACCAAGGGAAATTTCTTGTTGTTTCTACCCTATTCTGAGGTCAGAATACGATCACTATTCTGATTTTCCACAGGGGCTGTACAGAAGAGGAATTGTGGCATGTTACCCTGATCACTTGACCAGCAGATACATGTGCAGGTAAAGCCCCAGGAGGACAGTGGGCTGCACAGCTGACCTGTTGGAGTATACACCTCAGGATGTTTTGTCTCAGAAAGCTTTGCTGAATCTAGATTTGCCCCCTCTAGAGATGCTTATGGTCTTCATCCACATTCTTGTGTCCCTCTCCAGTTCAGCCTTTCTTCAAGCAGGCATTGCCCCCCACTGCACTGTTTCACAGAGATCTTTGGTGCTTTTGAAAACTTCGGAGAACACATTATCCTTTCTTCCTCTTATGCAAAGTTTTCCACAGGTGTGAAGAAGGTGCCTCTCCAAATTCCCCATCTGAAGCCTCTGACAAATAACAAAACAGACAAACAGTATTAGATTTTAATGATCAGTGGACAGGAAACTAAGAAAACTCACTGCAATTATCCCTCTTGCTTCTGTTCAGTAGCTCCCAGCCAACATATGTGCTTCCTTTCACAGACTGGCTTCATGGTGTGTGTGAGAAGGTGGGAAGTTTGCTGCTTAACTTTGGTAGGATTTACAGCAACAGGATGAAAAATAACACCAGCCTTGTTAAATTCAGAGAGGACTCTGTCTGATAGCTCACTACCAAAAGCGTGAAGACAAAGAAGAAATGCTTAAGCCTGTATCTTGTCAGCCAGTCCACAGCAGTGGTACTACCAGAAATTAGAGCACAGCATAATGTGAAGGCAGCCTACTGCAGCAAGAAAAACAGGGTAGCCCTTCCTAAAAATATGTACGGTCACATTTTAAACAATACCTTCCTGAAAACAGCGTCAAAATGATGCAAGAAGACAAAACCGGTATTTTTAGTGAGCTCATTCTGAAACTCCAGAAGCAGAAAATATGTTTGCCACAGATTAGTTCCACAAACTATTTCAAAGCCAAATCTTTCTGCCAGCAACAAACCTTCTTTACCTTTTTCTGTCCTCAAATCCAAAATCCAGCATGAACATCACTTGTTGTGGGCCTGGATTCACTGACAGGAAACCCAAGGCACTACTTCTAATGTGTACACTACAAGTTTATGTGCTTATGCATAAAAATCCTGTAGTCAGAATGATCAGCTTGGATTGTTGATGAGGAGGATTATTTTAATTTCTTTACGTATTTCAATTAAATGCATGACTATTGATTTCAGTGCAATTTTTTTCAGTTAAAAGCACAGTGATTTATGTGGCTAAAATGCTGTTGCCTGCCCTGCCAAAAGCATGCATCTGGGAACATTTCTGGGAGTCTTTTCTCTCTTCTTTCTGCCTCTGACTGCCAGTGCATGCTGTTGAAACAAACCAGCTACTTCAAAAGGCAGTTCCTGTTTTCTGTCTTTGTAAGTCTGGCAGTGTTTTGAGAACAGGGGAGGAACAGTAAGAGAAGAAAGGTAGATTCAGGGCCCATGAATAAAGAGAAAAAAATGTAATGACAAAACAGTACACCTACCTGAGCTCCATTCTTTCTCCCAGGGTGATACCATTTCTGGATTCATCTGAGGTCTGTATAAATTGAGTTTCAAGGAGCCACCAGCTCTCCGCAGCATCTGAATTTTGTGACCCGGTCTCCACAAGCTCATTGTCAGCCTGCACTTTCATGGCTCTTTCCAGAATGGTGCTGTGATGTGCCCAGTGTCCCCTGCTGTGACATGCCCATCCTGGCATACAGCTCTGCACAACCACAACAGGACAGAAAAGCAGCCCCAGATTCACACTTATTCTGTTCTTCAGCTGGTGTGACAGTTGCTAGTTCTCTCCATTGTCCAGCACTTTTGATACTCTCTGCTATATTGAATTTCCGCAAGTCTTTTGCAACACCTAAATAAGCATCTTTATTCCTGCAGTAACTTGGCAGTGTACTTACACTGCTCCTTCTCTTCTCAGGACCAGAAAACCCAGAGTGTTCTTGTATTATTAATGACTCTCTCCATTGCCACAGGTAATACAGTATTCGCATGAGCTTCACATTCATGGAACAAAGTGATACATAACTTAAGCTACTTACAGAAGCAATTATGCTGGCTGAGCATCTACTCTGGAAGTTACCAACAAGACCCCAAACTGGGCACACTTGCACATATGGATACACTAGCATAAGATAGGTTTTAGCAGCAAACTGTTGGTGTAAGCCAGAGTCCAATCCCTCTTCCCCGGCCAGCTAGGCAATTACCAATATAACTATTATTGTACAGTTACGCTGGTATGATTCTGCATGTACAGAAGTCACGAAGCTTGAGAAGTGAGGGCACACCTTCTGCTGAGTCAACAGTTCTCTCATTAGGTGCATGACAGCATATTAAGGAGGAACAAGAGAAGCAAGGCCACACAGTTTTTCTTGAACACTGCTTTACGAAAAATACATCACAATTAAGCATGGCAACACACTTTTCAGGAACTATCAATCTTATTTTCTGAATAAGGAAAATGAAGCAGAGTAGATTTGTTCAAGTAGATTTGTCCAAGTCAACAAAGCAAATGAGTGACAGAAAAAGGACTGATGTCTAGTTCCCGATTCACTATCCTATCTCGCCTTGTTCTCCACTTTTAAACATTAACTATCACCAAGAAGATTATTATCCTAGCCTAATAGTGCACTTACAATGATTCAAGATCTTTACAAGAAATCTACAACCTGAATTCAGCATCTCATTAAACTCAAAGAATAAGTTACAGATTTACCTATTTTAGAGCTCTTTCAATATCTAGCTATCCACAATCTGCCTGTTTAAGTCTGTTTGATAGCTTACGAGTACTAGATTCAGCAGTATGATGGGCTTAATGAGTTCTGACCTGTTCCTTGAGTTGTTGTAACTTGTGATGAGCACTGCCCACCATTTCCCATCCCAACTGAAAGGTAACTTTCAGCGAAGATGATTCAGGTCAACATCTTTCACTTAGCAAGCAGGGTGAGTTCAGCAGGTGATAGCTTGGCTGATGACATTACACCATGGTAAAGCAACTGCACCCCATCACATTATTGAGTACAGGCTGAAAAGGCAAGTTTTCTAATTCACCTGTGAGAATACTTGGCAAAGAAGCCAGAAGTGACATTTTGTGGTGATATCTTTTATCTCAAAGAGATTATTTTCTACTACTCTTACCATAGTAATCTATTACTGAGTAACAAAGGGTATTCAGCACTATTAATAGTCTGCCAACTAGTCTCCATGTTTTTCTTGCCTCGGGAATGAAATGTTCTTTATATAAAGGTTGAAATCTCAAACCACACAACTCTCAATAATGCAAATGAAACCTTCACTCCTTAATATTATGATTTTTTTTTTTCTGTTGAAAATTTCCCCAAAATAGCATGTTTAAGTAGCCGTCTTCAACATCCCATTCAATTCAAGATATATCCTTCCAGTGGAGTAGCAAAGCGACTGACTAATAACAAATTTTAGAAATCCAATTTGTTTTTACTGTTTGTGTTACATGCTTATGTTTTCATTTTCCTCAGCCTGGACATCCAATCCATAGTGTTAAACTTCTGTGTATTACCAATTTCAATTTTGATTCTCATTGCTATAATGCTTGCGTCACTACAATTTGAAACCAGTAATATCTGTTAGAAAAATAAATTATCTTTCAGGATTTTACAAACATGCATTTATGGTTTCCAGAAGTACTAATGCTCTACCAGGAACTTGATAGCTTTGTGCTTCCCATGAGAAAAGAATCTGAGACTCTAGGTTACTTATGTGGAGACCAGAACCATAGACACTAAAAAATCAGTTTATAAGCTCTGAATGGGGGTGGGAGGGCAAATGGTGATTTGAAAGCAGGCAAATGCTATTCACAAATCTTGCTGTAGTTTAAAAGGCTTTTTCATCTTAAACACATTTCCAAAACAAAAATTGAAAGGAGCAAGAAGAGGAACATGATGCCACTCAGAAGAACACATAAGAACTCTGACTATACATGATCCTAGTACAAGAAGATTCACTGATGACACTGAAGATATGTACCTTATATACTGAAGGTCAGTACCTTATAGCACCACAAAGGACTCCCAAATCTTTTTTTCTTGTTTACAAGCAAGAGAAAGGCAAGTTGGTAACATCTTATCATGGTAACTGTCTTAACAACACATGATTCTGATTGTGTTTGGGGTAGCAAGAATTGACTTCCACCATGACTGGGCAGAGAGATATCAGATAGCCACTCTGGGAAAGATGACAGAAACAAACCAGGATGACTCTGAACCTATCAAAAACATGCAGCTGGTAATCCTGTGGTTCCCACTCAGCAGCAGTACTACAGGACCATCAATGGTCTGAACTGCACCTAATGGAAGGCACTCCTTTTCCCTCTTCTTTGAAAAGAAGGTTTTCCTTAGAAACTGCAGTTCTCAGTCAAACAACCTGCTCCACACCACATCCCATTCCCCAGGTGTCCCCTACCATGGCCCAGTGTGCAAACTGGAGATGCAGAAATCATGAAAGCATAGGGCCCTTCCGTAGCAGATGCATTCTGGCACTTCACCTTCATCTCCCAGCTCTACTTCCCTCTTTGTGGCACTCCAGGCTCTGTGCTGCCTCAGTGGCCTTCTCCCAGTCTATCTCCGACTATGCTCCCGGTAGCTCCACAAATACTTAGCTCTTGACCCACGTATCCTTATGTATCTCCCCTTCCTCCCTCTCTGCTTCCTTCCTGCCCTCCAGTTTGCAAAACACTGTTGGATGACAAGCTGAGATATTTCTTACCCAACAGGTGGGCTCAGAAATAGGGAGTGAGGAAGGTGATGGAAAAGCAGCAGCTCCCTTGGCACAGGGTATCTATACACATTCACAGCAATGGGTTGCACCACGCTTGTACCATTACAGGCTAAAAGCTTTCTTGAAACAAAAGCCACTATTTCTTATCATTTGTCTGTGCTGTGTTTTTAGGCTTCCTGAACTATAAGGGGTCATTATGCAAGATACCGCGCCTAAAATACTAACTTTAAGTCATTCTATTGATAAATACTTCTGAAAATAAAACAGATTCCTTTCCCTCAGTACATGATCCCCCTACCTTCCTGTATACAGGTGTTACTACTTGGTCACTGGTGGCTGAGGAAGCAGATGAGATCTTTCAAGAGTTTGACCCTTTGGTTTTTTTCTGAAGCTTATATTTACTTTCTAAGTTATGCTACATGAATGGGATTTCAATCATCAGGCACTAGGTGTTTCAGTGGCATCAAAATGGTGTTCATCAGGAATGGAAAGAAAAACACAACACGGAATTGCATCCAAAGGACTGATTTCCCAATTTACCTTAGGCTAGCGTTGCACTTCTACTTAATCAAAATCTGCTATAAGAGGGGGAAAATGAATGTCTACAAGACAATTTACAAAAAAACCCTCAATTTGTTGCTCACAAATATTTTTTAAAAATCCACCCCTTATGCCAGCATTTTGGCTCACTGTATTCTACTCCTCTGTCATTAATGCTCTCTGCCGTAAGCACAACTCCTAGCTTGGGATTTCAACGCATAAGGGAGCTAGGATAAGATTCAGTTGTGCTGGCATGAAGATAGGTCTCCTCAGTGATACAGAAGACAATATCCTAGGGAGACTGGAATTAGTCCTATTCCACACAATTCAATCCAAGATGCAAGGCATATCAAGAAGCAAGTAATTACTAGCTAATGGCTACTGATGGAAATGTAACATGGTTCAGCCTAAGCATTTCATGACAAGTGACAAGACGGCTTGAAAGAAGGGGGATTTTTTCCAAAAGGATGGAAGGTGTCAAGAGCAAAGAAAAAAGGGTTACCTCTTCAGTTTGGGAGGGGCTGATTCTGGGCATTGGAGATACTTGTGGTGTTTTCAGCTGTGTACTGTTGCTGTCTGGAACAAGCTCTCTGTGGATTGACTGAATATGGTTTTGGAGTTCACTTTCTGATTCAAATTTAACATTGCAACTAGAACATCGAGTCTTCAGTCCCCCTGCCTTGCTTTTGTTCTCAATGGAACTCAAGTTCTCATTTTGGCCCATGCCTTGTCTGTTACTGCTTGAAGGGATGTTGACACTTGGACTACCACTCTTACTGAGATTAACACAGCTAGCACACAGACCATATGGCAGACCGTTGATGTCAAGTTTCACTAAATCCTGTTTTGAGCGGAATTCCTTCAGGCACGAAGCACACTTGTACAGTTTCTGGAGATGCTGCGTACGCCCTGTGGACTGCACGGCAGAACCGTTTCCAGTTTTCTGCATGTGGAACGTGCCATGGATTTTCAGTTCCAGCGTGGAGGTCACTGTCTGCATGCACACCACACAGCGGAACCCCGTCAAGGAGTTCCTCAAGTCAGGGTGCATTTGGCAATGCTCTAAAAATTCCTCCTCACTCTGGAGAGGCATCTTGCAAATCCTGCAGTTTCCAGTGTCCAGGCTCTTACTATGTGTGACCTTATGTTCAGTAAGAGTCAGAAGAGACGGAAACCGCTCGCCACAGATCGGGCACATATAATGTTTCACTGGTCCCAAGTGTGTCTGCATGTGTTCTCGAAGCCCATTTTCAGAGAAGAACGTTCGAGAACACACATTACACTTGTAATTCCCTTTAATGAGTTCAGCTTTTTTCTTCACTATAGCACTTTCTCCAGGTCGAATGTTGTGGTCTCGAAGCTGGTGATTTTGCAGGAGAGTCTCCATTGTATAAGCTGCTCCACAAATGTCACAGCCGTACATAGGCTCAGATGTGTCCACATCTTCTTCACTGCCATCATGGCTGTTATGGGACTCCTGGCTATTTGTCAACAAGGTCTGGAGTTCCACTTCCTCTTTCTGAACCTGCTCAGATGCCCCATTTGTTCCACAGTTTGGAGTTTTTGTTTCAAAAACACAGTGTTTTTCCCTTAAATGCTTTTCCAGCAAGATGATAGCATGGAAAGCTTTGCTGCAGAACTTGCAGTTGTACTTTTTGCTGTGTGTAGTAATGTGACACTGCAGCTCCACCTCCGTACCAAAGGACTCGCCACAGAAGATGCACTTGTGTACTTTGCCTTGGTTCTCCAGGTGGTTGTGTTTAACATGAAGCTGTAGGTCAGTCTCATTTCGGAAATCCCAGTTGCAAGACGTACATCTGTATACCTTCTTTTCATTGCTGTGCTTCACAGCCAAGTGTAGTTGAATGGAGACTTTGGAGTCAAAAACCTCTTGGCACAAGGTGCAGCGGAAGAACACAAATGTATGCATGTCTAGTAGGTGTTTCTGCAAGTCGTCCACAGAAGTGAACTGCTTGTCACAGCTTTCACAGATGTAGTAGGTTGAGGTGATCATGAAATGAATGGTAACATGCTTCAGCAGAGACTCCTGATTTGGAAATTCCTTGTTGCACTGAGGGCAGGTCAGTTTTGGCAGGACAGTATCAAGATGTGTTTTTAAATGAGTCTGAAAACCGTCCAAGGAAGTATACTTAGCACCACACTGATTACAAATATATTCACCTGCAGGACGAGGAGGAGCACCTCCAACTGCCTGCATCATCTTTAAAGAGGTCTGCTCAATGGTTACAGGAGATAAGGGACTCATGGCTCTGGATTTTTTTCCATTGTGGATGTAATTCAGTGCCAAAGGAATGTTCTTATGGTTCTCCTTGATATGCTTGTTCAGTTTAAGAACACTATTAAATATTGGAGAATTTGTACAGTAAGAACAAGAATACACTTCCACCACTGGATCTTTTGGGGTTCCAAGCACAGGGGAACCAAAACGGGAACTGCTAAGATCACAATGGACTTGTCTAATATGCTCTTCCAGAGAAGAATCTGTAAGAAATCCCATGTAGCAATGGGGACAAAAGAATGCATTACTGTCCTTAGCAGCAGGGTTGGCAAACCCATGAGAACATCGAATGTGTTCCTGAAGGGTGTTGAGGTCATTGAACACTTCAGAGCAGAAGTTGCACTGGTACACCATGGCAGGCATGGTAGAAACAATCAGTGCTGGGTCTGGAGCTTCATGGACTTGCTTAAGATGTTCATTCAGATTGTAGAGAGATGGCAATACCTCCAAACAATACTGACAGATATGGGCTTGTTCGGGTTTATCTAAATGCATAGTTTTCAGGTGTATCTGCAAAACTGCAAGGCTGGAAAATAACTGTTTGTTGCAATAAATGCAGCTATAGGTAACTTTTGCCTGTTTACTTGAAGGACCAGTGATATCTGGCACTTGCTGAGCTGCTCGCTTCCTTCCACGACCTTTTGGTATAGGGGGAGCCGTTTCCACCATTGTTGAACTATCCACCGAGAGATTCGAATCTGGAGTGGTGCTAGAGACTGAGGTGTAGCCCACAGTTACCAAAGACGGGCTGTTGCTATGGTTGCACGACTCTGGCTGCTGGTGACTGTCCATGTGGCTGTACAGCTCCTCCACAGTAAGAAAGTTCTCAGAGCAAATGCTGCATGAATTCTTCTTCTCACCATTATGAGCCTGCTCCATGTGATTCACCAGAGACGTTTCCTCTACAAAGAGTTCATGACAGTAAACACACTGAAGAGCAGATCTGTCTTCATTAGGGGAACACTCCGGGTGACATTCTGCAATGTGCTTCTGAAGATCTTCAGGAAAATCAAAGCCTTCTTCGCACTGACTGCATTTCTGAGTGTCTTTCATTTTCCAGTCCTCCATCCGGGAAGCAGACTGAGAGCCATCTTTGTTCCTCTCGTGAACCTGCATGTGTCCATGCAGCGAACTAGATGACAGGAATCCACGCCTACAAATGGCACACTTATATGGCTTGTTGGACGTATGAGTCTTTAAGTGAATTTTAAGATGATCACTCCTTGAGAACGCTGCATCACACTCACTACAGTGATACTTCTTGTCTCCTGTATGAAGCTTTATGTGGCGGTCCCTGCTCCGTTTGTGTTTGAAGAGACGACTGCAATACGTGCATTTGAAAGGGAGCTTGTCGCTGTGACTCTGCTCGTGGTGCTTTAAGTAGCTGAGGCGGCTGAACGATTTGTCACAAAACTGGCACGGATAGGGCAACCCAGGGCCTCCTTCCTCTTCACCAAAATCACAACCTTCTCCATGGCTCGGGGAAGTCTGGTCCTTGCTAGAAGGCGATGATGCTGGCCATGAGCAAGTGGGGTCATCCTCAACATCCACTCCATCTGAAATGAGAAAGAAACATGCCCACAAGCTTAATCCCTACAGTTCAAAGGAGTTAGCAAATGCACACAAACAAGGCAGATCTGCTACTCCTAAATAGCTAAAACATATTAAACTCAGACTAGGATATTTCTTACGCCTGTATCCAACAGCTTCAAGACCACATTTATTTTTATCAGACTGTAAAACATTAAAAGTTATTAAATAGTTCTGTGCCTATATTACCTTTTTATTGCTTTTTTATCATTCTTTCTCAGTTGCAGGATATGTATTATACATTGACAACTTTATTAAAATGCAGATTTTAATATATTTAATGTTTCTTTTGTATCCATTGTAAAATGATTTGCATATTATGTGAGCATCTGAAGAGTCAAAAGAAAGGAGAAAATATTACAGGAATGATTTAAAATTAATACAGTCAACCCACAGGCCTAATATTTAATAAAAAGATTCCCCTTGCTTTTCCACAGTTTTTTTTTTTTCCCCTTGAAGTTGATTCTGAACACAGAAATCTTTTAAAGGCTATTATTGAGAGAGACTTGGGTGTTATTCTAAACAATAATAGGAAAAAATTACAGGGGAGGAACAGGACAACAGTATAAACAGTGATGTTTTCTCTAATAAAGTGCAACCAGATTTCTCCAATAACGATACAATTCAGTTACTGCAAGCTGGCAGCTGGATCATTAAATGTTCAAAACAAACTAACAAACCGACAGCTAGGATCAAGGAAAATGAGAAAGTTTCAAAAGGGTCAGATGTGAACAGCATTTTTTTTCCTTTTTAAGTTCAAGAGGTTGCCCACCACTTCTTCCTTTTTGCAAAGGCCTCAGCCAACTGAACTTCCTCAGTCCAGAAGAACCTGTACTGTGAGGTGATCACAGACAAAATGACTTGTAAAAAAACTGGAAACAGGAAAAACGATAAACGATGGTAAAAGCTGAAAGATTTACGAGTAATGAGGAAAAGACAAAACAGAAATGCTAGCCAGATAATAAACTGAACTAGTTATCCGTGATATTACCTCACCTCTAGACAGAGCAAGTTGCAACTATTTTTCTCAACAGACGTGCTCTACAATTTTTGCACATTTTCTTTTAAATGTAGACTGTAACACTACGATGATCACACTTATCTCAACCTAAAACTTCTTTAAAAATATTAAAAGAATGCTTGAAAGACCACTCCACATCAAATAAGCTTTTTATTACTTTCCAGGGTTGATGCTTGGGTTTTTTTCCCTTTAAAAAGTAAAACTGGTTACAGTAGTAGTACAGAACGATAAGACAGGATAAAGCTCTCGAAAAGTATCTTTCTTAAGGTAGTCTTGCAAAGCAGTTAAGTTTCTTAACATCTTCAGCCTTCTCTCAAGAAATTTACTACACCAACATAAAAGTTAAAGCTGGCCTATATTATGTAAACAAATTCCGAGCCTGCTTTCTTTAAGGTAACAAGATTTTACTAGATTATCAACCTCTTGCTTATCCACAGGAAACAGATGAGGATTCATTCCTTTCCTGCATCTAGAAACTGATGACAACGCCATCTCACTATCAATGCCAGATGGCAACCATCTAACTCTGAGAAAACAACCAAACACCACTGCTGGATGCCTGCCCGTTGACACAATGCTTTTCAGGATAAGTTGGAAGCTGCATGGGGTTTTATCCTGTTGTTTACGTCTTGAAGAGGAGGGTTTCACAAATTACACATACCTTTTACACACATGCACAAGTACGTATTTGTATTTACCTACGTACAGATCTGTACTAATATACTAATACCATGTATTTAAATAACAAACCAAACTCTAGCCCAAGTACCATGTCTTTGAACTGAACACAAAGGTGTTTGGTTTTTTAACATAGAAATTGAAAAACAAAAATCCTCCCTTCCAGCAAAAGTACCATCATCTGCTAAAATGCTTCCCAATGAACTGAAGCAAAGTTACTCATTGTCATACATATTAAATAATACCAGCCAGGTGAGTTTTTAAGTTGGTACATTAATGATTGCAATACTCACAGGAGACTTTTGATGTAAATCTGTGTACTGCCCTTTCAAATTGCTGGGTTTGACTCTACAACTGGAAATAATCAAAACAGTGGAACAACTATTCACAGAAAAAGATGCTAATTTTTGCTACATTTTTAAATTTTACTTTAAATGAACATTTTCAGCCAGGTCTTTTAAGTGGAAAAACCTTTTGTCCTTTAAAAATCAAATATATTTCTGACATATGACCACTGCCAGCAGATAAACAGGAATTTATGTCAAGCAACTGAGTGAAGAAAAATAGTCTGCGACTGCCTAGGCAACATATTTTGTAACCAAATTTAGTATTAAAATGTATATCCTACACAGAAATGATATATTATTGTATAAATGTTTAGAGGAATGTACAGTAAGTGTTATAAATAGTGTACCATCACTGACACAGTAGTAAATCACTTCCTTTTTGTGGCCACTGCCTGCTCAGTTTTACCTATTATACAACTATTCCCTCTGGCTCGTGCATCTCAGCGGGCTGGCAGCAGGGTCGGGATCAAGCGCTGAGTGTGACCACAGTATAAGCAACGGCAGCCCCTTTCCCCCATCCAATTCTCCTCATTTGCTTGGGGCTCTCTCCGTTAGCTTTTACACAAGGTAAGGAAAGCGGAGGGGGAATAGTGTAACTACAGCACAGAGCCGGTTCTAACTTTCTAACAGACAAATATAAATGTTTCTGCACTTCACTTTGCTGTTGGATTTTTAATCCAAGCTCATAATAATGCTGCAGAGTAATTCTCTTTGTGCAAAAAGGAGAAGAGCAAACCACTCACAGGTCCAACCTGTGTCCTTTTAACTTGAAATGTGAAAATCTCAATCTCTCAGAGCTACAGAAGAACCAGCAAGGCAGGGGGAATTCCGCACAGCACAGAGCGGAGGACAACAGGATTTTCCTGAGTACGAGCCTAACAATGTGGCCAACACGTTTCCCCGGCTTCCCCCTGGCGTGGCGGGATGGGGGAGAGCCAGTGTGGATGGGGCGCTGGCAGGAAGGAGGGCCCCTGGGCTGCGCTTACACAAAGGGTTCCCAAAGAAGGCTTGTCGGCCGTCAGCGACCTGCAGGAGAACTGCTGAAACCTTGCTTCTGCAATGAGGGATACTTTTCACTGCAGTGACTTTTGCTGTTCAGGCTCCAACTTGAACACTGTGTGAACGTTGTGTGCGATGGACTAACGTGCCTGGTGAGCTTGGAGGCTGCCTAGGAATGGATCTGGTGACAGTGATCAAGAAGGAAACCTGGACTATAAGTAACTACTGCTACAGCAGGACGTGAATGATGGCATTGCCTGTTCTGCTGTCTCCCCACCCTTCCCCCCAAAAGATGCCACACCATAAAATTAACGTGCAACCATTAAGAGCATCTCCTTCAAAATGGCAGTGACCCACAGCTTGCTAGCACGCGCCGAGGCTACTCCATGTGCACAGGCATTGGATGAGCAGATCTGGGCACTCAAAGCCGTGACACAGGAGCTAAATGGAAGGTCCCCGCAGCTAACCAGCAGGCTTGGGATGTGGACTCCACTCCTGCTTTCCCGGGGCACTTCCCACGGAGCCAGCTCCATATTGGGGGTAAAGTTTGACCTGCTGTTGGGCAAACCCCTTTTTGCCAATCACTCTCATAGAAAATACAGTTTGCCACTACTCTGCATACAGCCCTGTGCATATAAATCTGCAGACACCTACCGACTGAGCTATGTCAACATTACAAATACTGATTTTTAACATTGTAACAAGCTGTTTTAAAATACTCTGGACCAAATTCAGATGCACACATGCAAGTCCCCAGGAGTGGTACACATCTATCTGGGGGCAGAATAGGGCTCCAGGTATTTGACAGAGTGTTTATGGAGTTTTAAAATATATTTTCTGTATCGACTTATTTTTTTCCTTCAGCACTCACTAAGTGCTACTTACTGTAAATGCCTTTTTTGTGTTATGGCAAGTATTCTGAGTCTCAATGTGATGCACTTAACATGTCCATGTAAATTTTTAATTTTTGGAACCAGTCACTTCACACTCACTGACTCGAAGAAAGCTCTAGCACTCACAACCAAAAAACTTTCCTGGAATCGGCTACAAGGCCTAAAAGTCTATTTAAAGATGCAAATGTGTGTGAATAGTTAGTGCAGATGTTTTTCTACACCAACTGTACTTGCTGAGTTTCACCATTTCCATAAAGCACATTAAAACAAGTGTGTGAACACTCTGAGATGAAAGTACCAAGCACTCCTGAGATTTCCAGTGGAAAGTAGAGCTGCCTGACTTTTCTCCAAGCAGACAGGAATGCCCATGATTCAGCAGCCTGAGTAAATAAAAGAGGTCCTTATTTCCTAATTTTGCTGGCTGGCCACACTGCAGCAGTCTCTGTGCTGCTGCCAAAGGGGATGCAAAACTGGAACTACACCCAGCAGCTGAAGGACTGTCTTTGTTAGCCAGCCAGGCCTTCCTGACCATCTTCTGGCAACAAAACTACCGTATCCTGCGAGGAAGACCTCCATCTCAGGCTTGATAGTTCTCTAGTCTGTCTAATAGGACAAAACAACAGATTTTGCCTGGTCTGTGTTGAAGGAGGACAGCTGGAAACTCAGTTAGTAGCAAAGTAACACCTGTTCAGTCATATTTATGGGGGAAAGTGCTCACTAACAGAAAAGTGAAGTAATACCAGAAGGAGTTATCCCGCGAAAGGGGAGGGAGGAAGGGGGAAGCATCAGAGCACAAAAGCACCTCTGTGGAGTTAGCAGCCAGCCACTCATGTGCCAACCCCAGTAGTCGTGAGGTCTTAAAAGTGATCTTATCCCTAGTGCCACTGACTGAATTAACAGTACCGCTTCAGAGAAACATTACTTAGTCACCAGGAAGGTTTATGACATATGCATGCTATGGCTATTATGAGCTTCAGGGCACTTGCGCACTTGCTTTATCATGCCTTATTTTTCTGTATGATTTAAACATGTTTTTGCTGCCACTAGACAAATGGCCACATTCCTAAAGCAAATGTCAGCAAACCTTTATGTGCCATAATGCGTAAGGTTCCTCTGACAGAACAGAGTTTACAAATATGGGCAAATTAATACCTTCAATATCCTGTACGCAGCAGTTTTCTATTTTCCCCATTTTGCTGCTCAAGTAACTGGGGCACAGACAAGCTGGAGCGGTTTGCCTCAGGTTACAAATGTAATCTGTGCAACGGAGGAAACAGAACCCATATCTCCCAAGTCTGAGCCATCCCTGCAAGAAAAATCCTTTCTCCCCCCTGAAACACAGAGCTGGCAAAATGCTTAAGCTGCTGGACCCAACCAAAGAGAAAGCCCAGCAGTTTAGCTGGACAGACAACCCCCGGCTCTGGGTCCTGCTGATATGTTCTCGCCACTTTGCCCTCTTAACGGTAGTGGCAGACTGGTCACACAACTATCCCCCAGGACCCCATCTGAAGTACTAAATAGCAAGGTTTCTTTCACAGGTACAAAATTTATAACAACAGGTTACATAGATACTAAAAATCAGGAATAGATACTAAAAATGACAAATCAAGTATACCAGGCAGCAGCACATAAACATACCTACTACAAGCTGCCACAGGCATATGGATCATGAATGCACATGCATTCATTGAATTGTTGTGCAGTTATTATTTGCTGTCCCACCACCAGCCAAAGATCTGTTCATATGCCACTGCGTACACATATATGTGCTCATACGTGCATATTGAAAGGGATAGACAACACAGACAAATGTACAGTTTGCTAAATAACCAGATGGCACGCTACAAAATAGAATTTGAATTGTAAGAAAGGAAGGACTAAATAGCAGGGAGGTAAGTCAGTTAACTGGATGTATGATAGAGCTCCACAGTTTTAAATCCTTGCATTTTTGTGCAGGTAATTGAGTGGAGTGTTTATTATATATCATATAGTTTACCTGTAATGGCTGTTTCAGGTTTTAGTGCTGGACACATTTTATATTATTACCACCACTAATTGTCTGCAGGGCTACCTTGAAAATGAGATAAGGAATCTTGGGGGAATATGCAGGTGTGAATAAATAGTAAACAAAGAGGTTAGATATTGCTGAAATAAAACAATATTGTGCTGTGTGCTGAATAGATCTAAATAACTAGAAGATCAAAGGATAGCGCTTAAGCATTAACATGACTTCAGTGATGGCCTAACACGTCACTGAAACAAACTATGATTCTGAAGTTTTTAATAGAATTAGCAGATAGTGCTAGCCTTTAAAGTCACTTTTCATAAAATACACAGTATTACATAATATTATCCCTTTACTTTCAATAGAAATTTACACAGTTTTGGAAAAGCTGCAACTTTAATATAACCATCACAATTTTTTCACATCAGTGACCCCACATTAAACTCACTCATTTGTCTCATAACTTATTAAATGGCTTGAAAACTAATACTCTGTAATGGGCATTCAAAAGAGAAATGTGAACTTTAAAAATTATTTATAATTTACAGATGTTTTTAAAATCTATCAATATTTCAAAACTGCTTTGGGAGCACCAATTAAATGCATTAACAGTTACATTACTGGGGGAGAAACATACAGGGGTTCCTGACCAACAGAACTGTGACAGCTGGTAGGGAGGTTTCCCCATTTTAAATTTCATAACCAGAAGAAAGGCAGCTTCTAGAAACAACAAATAAGTCACTTTAATACCTCACAGGAAAAACCTGCTTGCTTTTACAAAATGCCTTTAATGCCTACATAAGTAGTTAACATTCCTGTATTGCTCTCCTAAGGTAACCTAAGCCTCCAGTTCCATTATGTCTTCTTCAGAAGACATATTACTATTACATATGTAGAGAGGAGCATAAATGTTTTCCTTGATTGTTGCTTAAAGTTCATTTGAACAGACGGAGCCCAATGAATTCCATCTTCTACAGCCAAATTAAAGAAAATATAAGCAGTTCACATTCTGCTCCACCTTTCAAATCATACACAAAACCCAATTTGCAACTAGAAGAAAACAGAGCTACCCTCCGCTTGTTTGAGAAAGCCGGTATTTTGTGCCTCTCTAGGCAAAGAGAAAGAATAAGTAATTTTCACAGTCCTGTACATATAACTAATGACAGTCACCATCCCCAAAGCTTATTATACTGCTTTACATAATTGGGAATCGCATGTCACACAATTAATTTACAGGGATTGTTTAGTTGTGACTATACAAGCACTAAGCGATTCAAATTAGCTCATTTGTCCACTGCTTAAATGTGACAAACACATTTACACTGTATTTCTTCCGCTGTTAAGTTGCTGTTTCTTTTAGTAGTTGTTTTTGTTTGTTTGTACAGCATGAGTCAGAGACCACCAGGCTTGTTCCATCTGAGGCTAGGGTCAGAAAAAAATCACCCTGAGAATAATTACGTTTAGAATCAAGATAACGGGAGAGCAAAAAAACCCATTCGAATACCCTAGCAAACTTGCACATAATAATGATTGCCTAACAATCTGTGTATTAACAACCTCATGTAGTAAAAGTAGTGATTCAGTCAATCAGGTCTTTGCTAGAAAATAATCATTATAATTTGTTGTGCTGATAACAGTATTTGTACTGCTTATTAAGAACAGCAAATGACTACAGGATAACAGTTCAGGTTCCTCACTGGACTCCAATACCTTCCTCTGCATTCTGCTTTCACTGGATCGTGCTCTCCCCCAGCAACACCATGAATAGGACCAGAAACCCTCTCCCTCCAATCTTCCCCCGACACTGCAGCTCTTTTGAAAGTACAGAAGCCTCAGGGACAGCAGCCCATATAACACATTCCCAGTCATCAAAGTAACTTTCCAGCGGCATACAGGTATTAAAATTAGTTGACTGCTTCTTTCTTTCCCAGGTCACAACATGAGGAGTGCGTCTGAAGTCAGAGAGGCATTGTTCTTTCTCTTTCCTTCCCAAAATCAAATGGTCCAGAGGCTGGGACCCTGAGAGCTGAAGGAGACCCTGCTTCACAGCTGCCTTCCAAGTCCCCATGCCCACACAGCCCCAAGACTCTGCAGGGAGAAGGGCAGGCTGTCAAAACCTCCCTTGGTGGAGGCTCAGACAAAAGATGGAGACCCTGCGCAGGATTTGCAGGCAGAAACCTGTGAGATACCAAGCATCACTGCGGGTCCTTATTTGAGTGTCACCCTTCTTTCAGTTAATCCAGAGTTTCATCATGAAGGTCTGCAGGGATGGCTGCAGGTGTACCTCACACTCAGCCACCTTCCCTCTTTTTTTTATCATGTATGCCTGTCCCTCCCACCTATGCCTACGTTCCAACCACCCCAATTCATTGCCTCATTGCCTCTAGAGCAGAGCAGCAACAGCACGACACACTTTGGAGGGGGGTAAACTAGGACAAAGAAAAGAAGGAAGGCAACGTGTGCAGAGCAAAAAGAAAGGAATATAAGGTGGGGAGAAAGAGGGAGTAAATAATTGCATCTGAAAGAAAACTCAGGCAAAGATATCGCAAAATCTGTTATAGGAAATGGAAAATAAAAGGAAACAAAGAACAAGCAAAAGCAATGCAGGCAGTTAATGCTTTCAAAAACTTATCAGTGTTATTTTACAGTGTGCTAGAATTAAATATAGTAAACAAACACAGAACTGCTTATTTCTTAGAATGACAGAGATGTGGTGGCGGTCTTATTTACACAGGTGAAAACTCCTGGACCTAGATCTGCAAAGGGACTTAGGTGTCTCCAGAAGCCTAAGAAGCAAAGAAAGCAGGATTCATGGGGCCCTGGGGGGGACCAGGAAAAGGTCTGCAATCTCACAGCTTGGGCACTCAGCTGGGAGAGGGGTGTACTGGGCTCTTTATACATTAAAGAGGCACTGGATAAAAACAAAAATAAACCTAAGCACAAGTTCCAGACTGCAAGAACCCCTGGACTAAATGAGTGTCCTTCTCACTAGGTTAACAGTTCCCTCTCAAAAGTGCTCCTACCAGCCCTATGAATAGGGTACTCTTTGCTCCAGCAAATCCAGCTTCCACAGGAAGAGATCTCTGCACAACTGAAGACCCGCTGCTCAAAGGCAGGAAACGTGGCTTTGAATCCTCTCAGGATGCTGAGGGAACTGAATCAAGGCCTCGTACCATTTAGCACTCTACCTACCTGGCCCCTGTATAGGGAAGACAGGAACATGGCACGTTCTGTTGAAAGTGCTCACTGTGTCCTGGGCTTAGTACAATGCTCTCCATGCAGCAGGCTGATGGAAGGCAATGGGTACCCAGATGTTCACACTAGGGTGGTTTGCACAGACTGCCTGATTACACAGAAACGTGAGAAACTTTTCACCAAAAAAAGATGTGCCTACCAAACTGAGGTGAACCTAGAAAGGTAGGTTTTGGATAACCGTTTCTATTTACCTTCTTATAGTCCATCTATATCCCATTTTGTTCTTGCTTTTTTTAGATATGACTGTTAGTGCAGATGTGCTGCACAGCTGTTAAAAGTGATGTCCCTGAGCAAAGGTAACCTTGGTTTTTAAACCAAGTCAGTGCTCAGAATGGCAGACAAATGCTTACACCCACGCTAGTGCAGTACAGTCACACTGGGGGCAGTACGTCTCAGGAACCTCTTCACTGTAGTCCAAACGCCATGTGAGACAATACAGCCCTTTCTCCCTGACCCTCATTTTCCCCAGAAGTGGTTGGTACTGAAGC